>JAABUG020000004.1:0-39645 GCA_011319215.2 Scortechinia acanthostroma
ACTTCCTCCCTCCATCTGCCATTCAAGTCGCGTCAACTCGTGTCTCTCTGTTCCTCAAATTCCAATTTCATTATGGTTCAACCCTTGATTATCTTTGATCATCCGACAGTATATGCCTTTCGCCTTTATCCTTATGATACTCCGCGATAGAGACTATTCCGTAGAGGCTGTCGGTCAACATATAGATGACCAGTATGATGTTCAATCATTCTAACAAAGTAGTCTTCAATGACAAGATGGATGGATGGATAGATAGATAGATAGAAGACTACTAATTCCATAATACTTCCCCTCCTAGGTACGTAGACTAGTACTTGGTTATCACGACTCCATCCCTTCGACGCGTCCCAGTCTCACCAGGAACTAGACTATCCCTCCTCAGCTTCACCTTCCAAGGATCAAGAAAGTCTGATGTCGCGTCGTCTTACTTCGCGCACTGTCATCATCCCGTTCGTTTCAGCCCCTTCCTTGAGCACTGCCTGCATGCACGGCCATGATTCGACATCCACCGAGTTTTACTCTTCTCTCCATACATGACTGCTTATCTCACAAACCGGACGTCCTTGCATCTGGCGGTCTATTCTACTTATTGCTCAGCAGAAGCCACATGCTGACTCGACGAGAATCCATGCTGATTTGTCAATGATACGGTCAAAGTGGTAGACCTAAAATTAAAGTCGAATCTTGGGTTCTTCTCAGCCAGTGGTTCCCTCTGCGCGCGAGAGACAATATGAAACGAACGGACATGGACAACTCATCCCCAGCGGCTGCATCTGCATAGAGACTATCATGATTTGGAAGCGTTTGAGACGCTAGGATGGTCTGTCTATTGTGGTAGTTTTAGTCGAGCTGGAAGACCGAAAGAGTCGTACGCGCTGGAGGATTGCCGCCATTTTTGATCTTACGTAGACGGTAGTTTGTAGGCTAAGAGTCAAGTATCTCGTGCTGCTGCGCGGAAGAATGAATGCTCATCGTGTCCATTCCACAGCGATTCCATTCCATTTCTCGTGTCTACTCGAGTTCTGGGAATACTTTCTCTTAATGCCGATTGCCCGCCACCGATCTTCGTTCCGTGACTTGTGGGCTGTCACCCGGCCTTATAGTCAGCAGTCAATCGGTTTGCCCCATTCTTCACAGTGCCCTCGTGCAATCGTATGGTATGTAGAGAGGTATACACGCCACTGTCGATCGTATCGTTGTGAGATACCAAGCATGTCATATCTCATCCGCCCAAGGAATGCTATCCATCGCTCCCTGTCGCTCTACGCATCGTGCTGCTGCGCGGGTCGCCAAACCCATCGCCTTGTCCATGACCTCTTGATACCGATATGCCTTCTCCTCTGCAGCTATGTCTTGTCCGGCTTTGCCATCCGCTCGTCGTGACTCGCGCCAGCGCGCCACTTCCACGGCATACGCACCCACAAAAGTATCCCCGGCCGCCGTGGTATCCAGCACCTTGCTGACCTTCGCGGCCGGAATCTGCTTCGTGAACCGATTGACTCCATCCGCAGGGCCAGACGTCCCCGCATCCGTCGCACTATACCAAACACCCTTGGCCCCCAGCGTGATAAGCACATACGTCACGCCCAGCTGGTGGAAGTACCGCGCCACCTTCTCGTTTCCACTCTCCTTCTCAACCCCGGGAACAACATTCAACAAATGCTCCTCAGCCGGACTCATCAGCTCAGCCTCCGTCTCATTCATAATGATATGATCAACAGCAGTGTACACCTCCTCAGGCAAACCCCCCGGCGGCGCCGGCGCAGGGTTATACATGACATCCGGGCCCGCCTCAATCCCCTTCTTCCCCTGCGCGCGATTATTCGCCTTGAACGCCCGAATCTCCCGTAGAATGCCCACCACCGTCTCAACGGGTATCTCCCCCTGCATGACAATCACATCCGGCACCGGCGCCGCAAGCCCCATCCCCAGGACCTCGCTGGTCGCCCGCATCCCCACGTAGTTCGCCCCCGGCGAGAACAATATCCGGTTCTCCCCGCCAGCTGACGAGTCCACGATTATCACCGCGACCCCCGTATACGCATCCTCGACCACCCGCACGCGCGATGTGTCTACACCCGACTTCTCAAGCGTGGGTTTCAGGAGTGCCTGGAAGTGCCCGTCTAGGGCGCCGACGGCGCCGACCATCTCGACTTTGATGTCACTTTCACCCGGACTGTTGGAGGGTGAGGAAGGTTTCCGCCGCGACAGTCGCCCGCACGCGACGGCCTGGTTGGCGCCTTTCCCGCCGGCGCTGGTGAAATATGAGGATGAGGTGATTGTCTCGCCTGGGTCGGGGAAGCGGGGGGTTACGGAAACCATGTCGGCGTTTAGGGAGCCGATGACTCGGATTGTAGGTGCCATGTTTGTAGTCAATCCGTAGTAAAGGACGGTGTATGTTGTGTCGAGGGCGGGGATGCGGGGTGACTGGTGAGTGTCGTAGATGGGTGGGTCTTGAGATGGTCAATTCGAGACGTAGATATTGATGAGAAGAAGGTACTTACATTCTGGTTATTATTTAATATAGATTGTGTTGTGCTGAAGACTTGAAGAAGGGAAAATCGTGCCGAGACAGCAGCTCCGTCATTGTCGGGTTGCCGCGGTGGGGACCTTGCGATGCTCCCCGCTACACACTTGGGGTTCCTCTCGATGCAGCAGCAATCGGATATATACTCTCACAGCAATTGTGTCAAAGGCTACAAAACCAAATCTCGTTCACTCATGGCGGGATATATTGATCTAACTAGTCATCCAAATTCAAACCGAAACAATCATGCGCCGTACACCGTTTCAAACCCTCATGCCGAGTATCGCAAGGTCAAAATGTACTCCGTCCCTTCATCTAATACATAACCCTGATGTGAGATGTCGCGTCTTCGCAACAAATCCAATACACCGTGCCGGTGGACGAATTATACGCCGTGCCGATAGACCTGTGATCCACCAGAGCGGATTTGGATCGTATCGCGTCTCTGGAGAACCACCAAGGCTCTGTTGAGAGCTTGCTCAGTGTAGCCTCTCCCGTCGACGAATTCCCGTCTCAGAGTAGCCAAACTCGTACTCCAGCCAATGGGGAGACGGCGCTTCAGCTCATCCTCAATCTTGCCGACCTCCTCCATCAGCTCTTTGCTGCCCTGGCCTTCACCCTGTGTGACTGCATCCATTGTGGAAGCCAAGAAGAGGCGGATGGCTTCGTCGACATGCGCCTCTGTGGCAATCGGCGACAGGCTTAACTTGGCCAATGACTCGGTGATACGAACAATGGCTTCCAACTGACGCACGGTGATGGGAATGGAGGAACGGGTGTTGGCATCCATCTCTGCCCGGTGGACTTGCTTCCGGATGGACACGAAGTGCGAGGAAAGCTTCTCCGCAGCCTCGGGCGAAAGACGGGGTGCACACCGGCTAGGTCTTGTTAGCTTGAGTTCCGCCTCGAGAATGTGCAGAGGAAATACCTTCGGCAGTAGCTGATGTAGCGCTTCATCTTCTCCAAGGGAATCTCGGCCTCGACTTGTTCCTCAATACCTCTGCCGCCCATATGAACACCCATCACGTGTCGGGCAATGTTCTCGTCACGGTTGCGGTCATGGTCATCTCGAACGATGAAGATCATATCGAAACGTGACAGAATAGTCGTTTGAAAGTCAATGTTCTCTCCAGGAGTCTTCAAGTCGTCGTACCGACCAAAGATAGGGTTGGCAGCGGCTAACACCGATGTTCGCGAATTAAGAATGGTCGTGATACCGGCTTTGGCGATCGAAATTGTCTGCTGCTCCATAGCTTCGTGGATGGCCACCCGGTCTTCGTCCCGCATCTTGTCAAACTCGTCGATACAGACAACCCCTCCGTCAGCAAGCACCATAGCGCCACCTTCCAGATAGAATTCGCGCGTCTGGTGGTCTCTCTGTACTGATGCGGTCAAACCAGCCGCCGATGAACCTTTACCAGATGTGTAGATAGCAATAGGGGATACTTTTTCAGTAAACTTCAGCAATTGCGACTTGGCAGTACCAGGGTCACCAAGGAGCAACACGTTGATGTCTCCACGGAGCTTCATCCCGTCGGGTAGAATCTTCTTCGAACCACCCATGAGCAGGCACACGATGGCCTTTTTGATGTCCACATTACCCCAAATAGAGGGCGCAACGCTCCTGGCGAGCGCTTCGTACAGGTCCTCCCGGCGACTGAGCTCCAGAAACTCCTGCTCTTCTTCCTCGGTGAACATGGCATTGCCCTTTGCTGTATGATCCAGATCGGTGCTGATGCCAACCGCCCGCAGATAGGGGTTGCGAATAGCCACAGCCCCGTCTTTCTTGCCCCCCTTGGCGTAAATAGAGAAAATACCCATTACTGTGCATCGAGAGCCAGGTACCACTCGGTTGGCCAGGTATCGATCGGCCGAGATGAGAACGTGTCTGGGAAGTTCACCCACCGGCACCTGGTCGGGAGCTTCCTGAAGTTTGAGAACTTGCTGATCAACAAATTGGCATCTCTCGTGCGCGATCACATAAGGATCAAGGGGGCATTGCTCGCCGTCTTCACCCGGTAGCTTTTCACGACCACAGCGCCTGGGAAGCGTCAGACCGGAGAAACCGCCATCTACTCTGATGTTTTCGCTATGGTCGCAGGCCTTGCACCGAATGTGGACGACGGTGGCCTTGGATGATATTGTAGACGCGCCAATCACAATCCCTGGGATACGAACAAGGTGAGATATGTTTGTAGCGTTCAGGTCACGAATGGAGATGTGTGATGCCGATGAGTGAAGCAAGAGCTGGTGGGATGGAAGGACGATGTCTCTCTGAGATGGATAGACAATTCGCTGAGTGCATTGTTGGAGAGCTGCCTCGAACTAGGACGGCGCAAATGGTTAGAGTCAGCCATTGTGAGTCTGAAGGGCATACTCACAAGAGGTATGATATCGGCAGGTTCGGTTGTGAGCTTGTGAGCCAGCTCCTCGTTGTACGATATTAAATGGGCAATATCAATGTCGCAGTAGTATTGCTTCACGAGAACATTCTGCCGCAGTTGATCACTGTACATTCGTTAGTCCTGCTCAATATCTCAATATCTGCCCGCGACATACCGATAAATAAATGCGTTGTCAAGTTGGAACTCCAATACAAACTCGCGCAACTTTGCTTGAATTTGTGTGCGGGACTCTTCTGCGCCATCTGTGCTGGGAGCAAGAACGCTCAAGGTATACGGGGTACGTCTGTCCATA
Organism: Scortechinia acanthostroma; assembly: GCA_011319215.2. NCBI lineage: Eukaryota > Fungi > Ascomycota > Sordariomycetes > Coronophorales > Scortechiniaceae > Scortechinia > Scortechinia acanthostroma. The sequence continues at coordinate 5,225 of JAABUG020000004.1, forward strand.
TCGAAGACAGCGATGAAGGCTGATGGGTATGGGGAGAATTGCGTGGATGATGGCAGCTCTCTATCAAGGGGAGATGCGGACAACTTTTGCACTGTAGAAACACGAATGCAACGCGTCGCGTCCGAACACGCGTTAATTGATTTGGCCTCAGGCAGAAGCCCGTCTTGCCTGGTGGTGGACGACGGTACGGGAAAATGTTGAGCCCGATGCCCAAAATAGGCCAAGGTGCCGCGGCCTCGGGGCCTGGCGCCTTACCCGATCAGGATTCGCTGTCATGATCCCAAAGAATGAAGCCCCGTATTATTGCTTGGAGGTATCTGGGTGACGCTGCGGTCTGATTTCTCGTCTTTGTTTCTGAAATTGGTCTCTTTCCTCCTGTTAACAGGCTGACTGCCGAGTTGCAAGGTCGTTGGGAAGAAACTGCTGCTCTGTCACTTCCGGAACGATTCGAACAGCTGTCGTCGTGTCATGTTAGATAGCGTCGCTCTCCAACTTCTGGCCGCCGGAGTCGGTCATTAGGCCCTACGCAATGTCCTCTATGAGCCCACGCAAATCAATCGATAGCTTGGCCTCGGGTACATCCACGCCCTCGCTTTCTCAATTCTCGCTCAGTCAGATCGAATCTCCCCGTGCTCCACCGCAGAAGTACCCTTTGCGAAGAGGATCAACTGCCAGCTCCATAGTTAGCATTGGAGGGGTGCTTGATCCATCCCAACACCATGGTTCAATCGCGGAGTCAGGACAAAATGGTGCGTTATCTCTAGTATCTCATAGTTGCTGTTGCCACTAATCAATGCGTGTGCAGCCATTTCGACCCTCCTTCAGCCCCCGATCGTCCGTACAGGTCTTGTTCCGCATACCGCCGTAGCCTCCGCCGGGTACAAGCCGCCCAGCACACGAGACATCCCTCCGGTTACATTGACAAATATTCCCCATGTTGACTCCAAAGCCTTTCAGCCGTACCTGTCGCAGGTTGGGTCGTTATACGAGGTGTTTCAGCAGGCAAAAGAGGGTGCAACCGACCAGGATGCTCAATTGACTCGCGATGGCAAGCCTGCTACGAGACCGGACGAGCAGGGCTCTCTGATGCCATTTCCTATGGAGAGACGGGCTTCCGCGCTGTCGACGAGTTCCAGAGCAACATCGCCTTTCGATCCACGGGGCAGAAGGCGGCCATCGGGTGGTCGAGGTCGCGGCCAGGGCATCACTCCGCTGTCTGTAATCCCACCGGCCTATTTCGAGGATGACTTTCACCTTGAAAACCCTCGTACTTTTGACGTGGTATCTGAGAAGTCGGAAGTTGTGAGACCTCCCAAGCTGCCAGGAAAGGACGGCCAAGGGACGGATGAATCGGCCGAAACAGTAAATACTGGGAGAAAGGCGCTTGCCACAAATGCGATCCTGCAAGAAAAACTCTCGTGGTACATGGATACTGTCGAGGTTCACCTCATCTCTTCCATCTCGACTGCGTCTAAATCCTTTTTCACGGCGTTGGGCTCACTGCGTGAGTTACATTCAGAGGCAGCCGATTCGGTTAAAAGGATACAAATCCTACGGAAAGATCTCCAAAAGATTGACCGTGAGATGGCATTGGGTGGCTTGAAAATTGTCAATCTTCGACGCCGCAGGGAGAATGTGCGCATGCTCGCGGACGCAGTATCCCAGCTGCGAGATGTGGTCCAGTCAGTTGCCCGATGCGAAGAATTAGTTGAGAACGGGCAGATCGAGGAAGCTGCAGACGGTCTTGAAGAAGTGGAGCGATTGATGGCTGGGGAGCAAACATCCAACAGCGGCGAGGATGGCGCATCTCAAGAAAAACGCAAGAAGCCGATCGACTTGCGGAGACTCAAGGCCCTTGAAGGTGCTTCTGATGACCTTGCGCAACTGAGGTACCGGATAGGCATGGGATACGAGAACCGATTCTTGAACGATCTACTTGGGGACTTGCGCCAACACGTTGAGAATGTTCCCTCGGATGTGACACTACAACGCTGGGGCTCCTCGTTCCAACGCCAACGCGGAGCGCAGCGCTCTGGTGCCTCGTCATCTCCCGCTTATATGAAGTTTGACGAAGATATGAGATCACGACTCCATACAAATCTGATTGGACTCGCCCGTGCGCAATACACAACGCCAGCAGCGACTTCGTTCAAGACAGCGGTTCTTCGGGAGATGAAGGGCCTGATCCGTAAACACATGCCTAGCTCCAGCGATGATGACAGTGAGTCGGTGGTGTCAGTCTCTACGCACAGGTCCCAGCAACTTAGCCAACAAGAGAAATCATCGATACTGGCTCGCAACCTGCGCGCTCTGGACGCGGAGGATGCCTACAATATGCTTACTCGAGTCTACACCGGCATCAGCGAGTCCTTACGGCGACTTAGCGTCCAAGTTAAGGTCCTTCTCGATATCGCCAGTGGGCTCGAAAATCCTGCCGCTGGCCTCAGTTCACCACCTCGAAGTCCCGACCCACAGAGTATGGCCAACCCTATGGGTTCTCGGCTGCCAGCGACTATTCAAGCGCAGGATGAAATCTTGCAGGTTCTGGACATGTCCAGCCTTCTTGGACAGGCTGTTGACATTGCGCAATCACAAATTACAAAGGTATTGAAGGTTCGGTCGGAACAGACATCTCAATTGCCCAAGGAGGAATTTCTCCGCTACTTCACACTGAACCGACTTTTCGCCGACGAATGCGAGGCTATTTCTGGGAGAAGCGGCACAGCCCTGAAGACTGTTGTCGGCAACCAGATCCGCGACTACATTAACAGATTCGGGGAGAACCAGCGGCACCGTCTCGTCGACGTGATGGACTCTGACCGATGGGACGCGCGTGATTTTGGCGAGACTGAGACTGCCATTCTCACCAATATTCTCGATGCAAGCACCAAGGATGTCGAAGCCTGGTTAGCCGTCTCTAGGATCTGGTCGCCGCAGGAACAGAGGAACGAGAATGCGGGAACTGGGTCCGCTGCTACCAATGGTGCAGGCAAGGACAAGGTGCGCAGTGCTGTGATTGACGAGCAGAAATATATCCTTCCCGAATGCGCGGTGGCAATGATGAAGAGCATTGAGGAGTTTCAGTTTCTTATGGCCAATATTCCAAGTATGATGCAGGATATAGCCCCTGGTCTGTTGGAGTCACTGAAGTTGTTCAATTCTCGATCCTCGCAGCTCATTCTGGGTGCTGGTGCCACAAGGAGCGCGGGGTTGAAAAATATTACCACAAAACATCTCGCTCTTTCCTCACAAGCCCTGAGCTTTATCATCGCCTTAGTACCTTATATACGGGAATTTGTTCGACGACATGCCCCGTCGAGCCCCCTGATGGGCGAATTCGACAAGGTCAAGCGGCTGTATCAGGAACATCAGTCTGGAATACACGAGAAACTCGTCGACATCATGAGCGGCCGGTCATCTGTGCACGTCAACGCAATGAAGAAGATCGACTGGGACGCAACTGCAGGTAATAACGTCAATCCGTACATGGAGACCTTGACGAAGGAAACGGGCACACTGCACCGTGTTCTGAGCAAGCATCTGCCGGACACGACCGTCATGATGATCATGGAACCTGTCTTTAGAAGCTACCGCGACCAATGGACCAGAGCTTTCGAAGAGGTCACCGTCCGCACAGAGGCCGGCAAACAGAGGTACGTCTCTTCCTTCTGATTTTCTGTCGATCTCTCCTAACCATTCTCAGGATGCACCGGGATGCAGAATATTTCCAGACCAAGCTGAGCAAGATCGACGGCTTCGGAGACTTGGGCCAGCGTCTGCTTGAGTTGGTCCAGGGCAAGGGTACTTCGTCGCCGGACGAGAAGCCAGCAGCATCAACCGAGTCGCCGAAGGAATCGCCCCGGGAGACCAGCGAAGAGAGCTCGAGGAGTTCCTAAGCATGGCAACTTACTGTCCGGCATCACCGCTAATCATTGACATGTCATAATATTAATAGAGAGGTGTAAGGTGCGCAGTGTTAAGACTTGTATATAAGTGATGCTCTACCATACCTTCCACTACGTTAACGTGCCTGGTACCATATACTATCCATGATTTCATGTCATTTATCAAATGAATTGTAATGTATTTTACAATTGAATCATAACCGAAGCCCATCGCTTCAATTCAATGCATCAGGTCCAATCGCACCGCGCAGACCCAGATCCAACGCCAGCAAACCCGCATCGGCCAGCCCATGCCGGTGCTAATCAAATCACACTCAAATCATATTCCTATCCGACGGCAGACCATCAGCCTTGTGCGCACCAAGACCCTTATGCTCGCCCAGGGTGCGGGGGTCATGCCCGCCCTTTCCGCTCGAGTGGCCGGGGGCACCACCGCCGCTGTGCATGCCGCCCTCGGGGACGTCGGGCATTTCAGCTGTGCGATCGGCGCGGGCGAGGTGGTCGTTCTGCTGCTGTTAGTATCCACGCCTCCTAATCATAGTGAGATTTTCGGGGGAGGAGGGGAAGGGGGACGTACGCCAGAGCCAGTGCCGTGGACCTTTGTCTCGCCGGCTTCAATGGCGTTGTCGGATTGGGGGATGCCGTTGTCGTATTCTGCTCCGCGAGGCATAGTTTTTGTGTCTTTGTCTTTGGCTTTCTTTAAAGGTATGTAGATAGGTAGGCCTGGAGGAGAGGGTTAGCTGGGTTTCGATTAAGCGTTTGCGGAGACGGTTCGTACGGATAGTTGATGCAGAGGATGATGGTGTAGCTTGTTGTCTAAGGAATTGAAATTGGAATTGAATTGGTAGATGATAGTAGCAGTAACAAAAGAGAACTCTCAGCTCTATATAGCTTACTTATCTCTGAGTGTAAGAGTAACTTGGTCGCAGTGAAGACGACACTGACAGCATCATGAGGTCATTGTGGAGCGAGGCCCAGAGCCAATGACTTCATCTGCGCCGGTCAAGGGACGATGACAACAATGTGGACCGTAAGAGTCTCATTATGATATTTGGGAGATATTTGGAGATTTGGCAAATAGGCACGCGAGCTGTATGGTGTTAGAAGTCTGCCAACAAGATGACTTGGAAGCTTTATGTGTACCTGAACCTTCAGGCCAATAGTTACATTTTACCCCACCAACTGGCAACTGCAAGTAACATACAGTGCCTCAGGCACTGCTGTCGTGCCTGAGGACAGCAGTGCCTGACAATCCAGTGGTTCAGCCATGCTGCAGATAAGAACCGACAATTGGTGAGAGCTGAGGATGCGATCCCTTGACTTGGCGTCGAGATATGCACGAGGAGGGATAATGCAGGAAGCGGTAGAATTATGACCGACATCCATTCACCCACAAATCATGTAGCTACCTACCACCTTAAGATCAACCTAAAAATACTCACTTTCTTGGGTGCAAAGACAAAAAGAAATGGGCTCAATGAAAGCCATCGTCCTGCACACCCCCGGCCCCCCAGACACACTCAAACTCACTCACCACCCCATCCCAACCCCAAAATCAGGTGAACTCCGCATCAGAATCAAAGCATTCGGCCTCAACCGCTGCGACCTTCTCACCCGGCAAGGCCACGGCCACCACCCCATCGCTTACCCCCGAATCCCCGGCATCGAAGCCGTCGGCATCGTCGACGCAGCCCCGGGCCTAGAACACCTCTTCCCGCCGGGTAGCATCGTAGCGACCGCCATGGGCGGGATGGGGACTGTTTTCGATGGGGGATACGCGGAGTACACATGCGTCCCAGCCAGGCAGACACAGCTCCTCCGCCCAAAGACGAATCTGCCATGGGAGATTCTCGGTGCGATTCCGGTGATGGTGCCGACGGCGTGGGGGGCGCTGATTCGGTCGCTGGGGCTTAGGGCCAGGGATCGGTTGTTGATACGTGGGGGTACGAGCTCTGTGGGGCTGGCGGCTGCGGCGATTGCGAAGGTGCACGGGGCGTATGTGGCCAGTACGACGAGGAAGAAGGAGCGCGAGGCGATGTTGCTTGAGAATGGGGCGGATAGGGTCTGGATCGATGACGGGGCGGTTGCGGAGCAGATCCGGGCTGCTGGCGACGGGGTTTACTATGATAAAGTGCTTGAGCTGATGGGTGAAGCTACGCTGGCTGACTCGCTGCGATGTGTGAAGAAAGGTGGTATTGTATCTCTGGTTGGCATGTTAAGTGAGACTGGGGATCTGGGGAAGTTGGATCTGATGGAGTTGATCCCCTCTGGGATCAAGCTGACGGTGTACCGGGGGACGACTGAGGATTTTATGAGCACGCCGCTGGATGCGATACTGAGGCTGGTTGAGCAGGGAAGTCTGAAATTCAAGATAGGACGAGTGTTGCGGATGGACCAGATTGTGGAGGCTCATCGGTGTATGGAAGAGAATGAAGCGGAAGGGAAGATTGTGATTCTCCCTTGAGGTAGATGCACAACAGCTTTCCTTCCTTCTACTTGCTGATAGACAGATTCTAGTATAACAGGGATAGACGTGATGAATAGAAGCAAAACACTTAGATACTTAGCTTCCAATGCCTGAAAGGCTCCCGTGCATGCCTCGATCCACAATCTATCCACATTACATCTGGCCATCTTTTCGGTAGGGACAAGCTGGGCCGTACCTTGCTGCTCTGGAGATTGGAGCAAATCCGAATCCAACACGATGATAGAACGGTGCAGCAACAGCATCTGACAAAATTAGTTGAAGGGATGTATTGGTCATATTTCTAGACTTCCGAGTCCGAGTGCAATGCTCGGAGTTAATACAACGACCTTCCCAAACCGTTAGATCTCACCATACATTACTGGTATATAGATCAATCGCGTAGGAAGGGTCCTGTGCTGATCCTAGCGAATGGTATCTCAGAGAACCTCTCAGAAGAGGCCACATAGTGATTCGCCTTCAGAGCAAGATCTAAGCAGCCTGCGGCGACGGCAAGATCCCCTTCAATGTCACTGATATTGAGCAGTTGCTTTTCAAGCGCTGATAGATCCTCAAGCACACTATTGTGATCACCGCATTCTGGGACGGGAGCTTCTCATCTATGATCAGATAGCCGAGAAGCTGACTGTGGTCTTGGGTCGACGGGTAGAAGAGCGGTACGATGCGTTGGCCAAGGCCGGCGTCTCTTGCTACTATTCTCAATTTTTCTTGAGTAACCCTTGAGATCGCGGCATCCACTGGCTTTGAGACTGGGATGAGTAACACAGTGGAAAGGGTCACTGGGCAAGCTGCAAGAAGTTTTGAAAAGCTATTTGGGAGAGAGGAGTTTGTTAAACAGCATATCATGTAGCTTATGGCTTTAGGGTTAGATAGGTAGAATATAACCATTAGGTCACTTTAATGAAGCTATCCACGGTACTATCTAAGAATGGTACGGTACCCTCTATCAGCGAAACACGCTAAAAGAGGTCAAAACCTGATTGGCAGAAAAAAGTCACATGCTGGGAGCCTGATGGGCGGGGCATGACATCATAACCCAGAAGCTTTCCCCAGATCTGCTGTTGTGCTGGTTCGGTGTCGGGCGGGGATTATGAGACCAGTTGATAGGTAGTCCCTGTGAGGTATTCTATGCAGTACAGAACACATAAGCCATTGTCAAGCAATGACATGGCCTTTGGTAATTGCAGGTTCTCGTGAATGTAGTCTTGGACTGGTGGGAAATTCTAGTGACGCACAATTGATGTAGGACGGCGAGACTCTGTTGCTCCGAAGTGGTACCTCTTCAGAGCTCAAGGATCAGAAGGACTACCATACTACACAAAATAAGAGCACAAAGCTTCAATTGCACAACGAAAGCATTTCTTGTCTACTAGAACAGAGTACTCAATTGTGGGAACAGAAAATAAAAAGTAATAGAAACATCAGAGAACAGTGGTAGCACGGACACCGATCCCTGGGGTCTGGGCAAGATGGGCTGAGCTAAGGCCTGGAAGATGGTAGCGTAGGTAGCATATTCCTTGGTCCAGGTGCGCACCCCCCAACACTCTGAGCAAGTAGAACAAGTCAGCACCTTTAAAAGGAGGCGAACTAGGGAGAGCAGAAATTTTCTTGCGTCAGATAAATTATTGGCATTCCAAGTTTTATAATTCTATCGCTTCACTATTTTGAATTCCCTTCAAAATCTCTTCTTCCTCTTCTCCTGTGGCCTCAGACCCTCGGGTACCTGAGACAAGACAAACCTCACCCGCAACCGAATCTGGACAAACGCAGAACCAACCTCCTCCCACATTAATCCCCGCCACTCGGACCCCCGCACGGTCGAAACCTTAGGTTTTCTCTCAGAGGAGAGAGAGAAAGACGGGTGACGAAAAGCTACAGGTTCGTGCCTTTCCCTTTCTTCTCTTCAACGCCGACCTTTTCCTCTTTGTTCTTTACGACACCAGCTTGATTGTACAAGCCTCGCGCTGGTCAGCTCTGCCTTGGAGTTCGCTTCAATTATTCATTTCTGTTTTTGATTCTTATGATATTGCACAATCCTACAGCTTCTAGTCAAGCCATCATAATGGACAACGACGAAACTGGTCCCGATCCTCCCAAGAGAGATGTGCGCAACCACATCCTCTTTGAGGTTGCTACCGAAGTCGCCAACCGAGTCGGTGGTATTTACTCCGTGCTGAAATCTAAAGCTCCGGTCACTACGGCTGAATATGGCGATCGATACACCCTGATCGGCCCTCTGAACCGCGCCTCCGCAGCCGTGGAGGTGGAGGAGCTGACTCCCTCGAACCCCCGCATGGTGGAGACCATGAACTCCATGAAGGAGCGTGGCATTGACATGGTGTATGGTCGCTGGCTGATTGAGGGTGCTCCCCGTGTTCTCCTCATCGATACAGGAACTGGATACAAGTACCTGGATGAGTGGAAGGGCGACCTCTGGAATACATCCGGTATTCCGTCTCCGGCGTCGGATTCGGAGACCAATGAGGCCATTGTCTTCGGTTACCTGGTGGCATGGTTTTTGGGAGAAGTACGTGCGCTTTTATGGACATTGACCGCAGATTGAACCGAAGGCGACGATGCTAACCGATGGCCTCAGTATATCGCTCACGAACGCCGACGTGCAGTGGTCGCTCATTTCCACGAATGGCTTGCCGGTGTCGCCCTTCCTCTGACCAAGAAGAGGCACATGGATTTGACCACTATCTTCACGACTCATGCAACATTGCTTGGTCGGTATCTTTGCGCAGGATCCGTCGACTTCTACAACAATCTACAGCATTTCGATGTGGACGCCGAGGCTGGCAAGAGAGGCATCTATCATAGATACTGCATTGAGAGAGCCGCCGCGCACAGCGCAGACGTCTTCACTACGGTCTCACACATTACTGCGTTTGAGAGTGAGCATCTGCTTAAGCGCAAACCGGACGGGGTCCTCCCCAATGGATTAAACGTCAAGAAATTCGCAGCAGTGCACGAGTTCCAAAACTTGCACTCCCAGTCTAAAGAGAAGATCAACGACTTCGTCCGCGGTCACTTTTATGGCTGCAATGACTTTGATCTGGACAACACGCTCTACGTCTTCACGGCAGGTCGGTATGAATTCCGGAACAAGGGAGTGGATATGTTCATCGAGGGCCTGGCTCGTCTCAATCATCGCCTCAAAGCTGTCGGGTCCAAAACGACTGTTGTGGCCTTTATCATCATGCCCGCGCAGACATCGTCGCTGACTGTGGAGGCCCTCAAGGGTCAAGCTGTCGTCAAGTCCTTGCGAGACACGATCGAGAATATCGAAAAGGGTATCGGGAAACGAATGTACGAGCGTTGTCTAGCCTGGAAAGAAGGCGACAACATGCCTGATGAGAAGGACCTGATTACAAGCCAAGACCGTGTGCTGCTGCGTCGGAGACTCTTTGCCATGAAGCGACACGGGTTGCCTCCCATTGTGACGCACAACATGGTTAACGACCATGAAGATCCGATTCTCAACCAGATTCGTCGGGTCCAGCTTTTCAACTACCCCTCGGACCGCGTCAAGGTCATCTTCCATCCGGAGTTCCTGAACTCCTCCAACCCTGTTCTGCCTCTGGATTACGACGACTTTGTCCGCGGTACGCATCTGGGAGTCTTCCCATCGTACTACGAACCTTGGGGTTACACGCCCGCAGAATGTACTGTGATGGGCGTTCCAAGCATCACCACCAACTTGTCCGGTTTCGGCTGCTACATGGAGGAATTGATCGAAAACTCTTCCGACTATGGCATCTACATTGTGGACCGTCGCATGAAGGGCGTTGATGACTCGGTCAATCAGCTGACTGATTTCATGTTCAACTTCACCCAGAAGAGCCGGCGACAGCGCATTAACCAAAGGAATCGCACGGAGCGTTTGAGTGACCTGCTCGATTGGAAGCGTATGGGTCTGGAATATGTCAAAGCCAGACAGCTGGCTCTAAGAAGAGGTCAGCAAGTTCATTGTCCCCGGCCGTTTACTTGATGCTGACTTATACAGCCTACCCTTCGTCCTTCGATGGTACCGAAGACTATTTCGATGTTATTGGAGGAACAGAGCAGAAGCTTTCACGTCCATTGTCAGTGCCGGGTTCTCCTCGGGATCGATCTGGAGTCATGACTCCGGGTGATTTTGCTTCCATCCAGGAGGTCAAGGAGGGCCTGAGCACTGAGGACTATATCGCTTGGCGTTTACCGTAAGTCCACACCTAAATCTGGGCAATGAGAACATCACTGACGAGACCCAGTGGTGCTACCGACGAGGAAGAGCCTGATGACCAGTACTTCCCGCTCACTCTACGGACGAAGAAGTCTTCGGACCGACCTTCCTCGCCGCTGGATAGCATCCCCCTCAACGGTGGCCGCTGATCCGATGGCCATGATCGACGGGTGATTACCAGGGATCCACAACTCCAAGTGTGATGTAAATCAAGTCACGGCAGATTGGAGATTCTGCATTTTTCATTTTCATTTTCTTTGTTTCTCATTCTGCATCAAACCTGCATGTCCTCGTTTCTTGTTCTCTGGGTCATCGTTTCAACTACGTGCTATAGTTTTTGGAGATATCTGACGCGGTCTTAATTTGACACGACTCTTTGAGATCTTGCGTCAATCTGATTACGATCACCTAATGACTGAGGGTTGCGCTGCTGCTGAATTCTATGCCATATCTGCATCTGTTCATCCGTGTCTTGCTTGTCTCAACATAGCGTGCTGTTTCATTGTTTACCGTCCTGAATCTCCATCCTAGTAAATTCTATGTCAACAGAGATGAGGGCTTACCTTGAGAGAATACCGTTTGTATGTCTGGAAGTGTCTACTGTAGTTAAATATCTAGTAGCAATGGCTGATAATCGGCTATTTGAGCAGTAATATGAGCATGATTCATGGAATTTGCAAAGGATACTGGGCTGCACATGTTTGTCTGCATTCAAGCATTGCCTATTGGAACCATTGAGTCATTATTCGCATGGTGTGTCCGGCAATTATCGGATCATGGAGAGGGGACACGATCATAGTGATGTGATTAGAATGGTAATACTGGCCTCGTCTAAAGCCAATCAAAGCAGTCAATTGTTTTCGTAGCCCACAGTGGATAGCAACCTCGAACCTTGAACCTAGGATCCTGGCAGGAGGAGATTGGAGTTTACTCCGGTGAGACTGCTCTGGATGCCTGAGGTGATGGTGGGGTCATCGGCCTACCCCCCTCCGGCCTACTATTTCTACCCGTCCTCTGCTATTTTCCATCAACTTATCGTTTCTCTACTCTACTCTATCTTCCCTTCATCCGTGTCGATTCATCGATAGAAAGCTTCTGCCATCCCTCTGGTAGGACTCACCATGGGCCGCGCAGTCGGGACGACCCTCGGGGTCTTCCTCGCTAGGGATTGATATGGATCAAGGTATCGTACATTGTATAATAACAGTCACTGCTCGCGCATGACAGGTGTTCGATCTGGGTTTCTGTCTGGATACTGGTGCTTTCCTCGTTCGGTATGTTCAGCCGGTCTCTGGTCATTTTGACCCGGGCCTCGCATACCGATTGATGGTCCCGGCTCCAGACAGAAACCCGGTCGTTCTGAGATTATACTGTCATAACTTGATCTAGATAATACTAGCGAAAGGACATGCGTGGCACTGATTGTCCCCTTGCCCCCTTTATGATAGATGTGGGGGCCAGTACCTCTCTGTTGCTGACTGATTGCAGAACAATTGCAATTGCCGTCCACGTGAATCAGTGTCAAGATGTCTACTGACAAGATCACCTTTTTGACCAACTGGTACGGCTTTGCAGTTGCTCTGCTACCGATTTCTATTTGGTGTTGTGTGTTGAGTGACAAGCTTGCTAAGTGGTGTGTCTGTGTAGGCACGCGACGCCCTACCATGCCCCTCTGTACCTTGCCCAGAGCAAGGGCTTCTTCAAGGAAGAGGGCCTCAAGGTTGCTCTTTTGGAGCCTAACGACCCCTCCGATGTGACCGAGATCATCGGCAGTGGCAAGGTCGACATGGGCTTCAAGGCTATGATTCATACCCTGGCTGTATGTTGCTGTTTGTGGTCGTTGATGGTTTGATGCTCACAGTCACCCAGGCTAAAGCTCGTAACTTTCCCGTCACTTCGATCGGCTCTCTGCTCGACGAGCCTTTCACTGGTGTTGTTTACCTCAAGGATAGCGGAATCACCGAGGACTTCCGCTCCCTGAAGGGTAAGAGAATCGGCTATGTCGGAGAGTTTGGCAAGGTTTGTTGCCCCCTTTTTTTTTTTTCTGAAAGCAGGACATGTACTCACGGAGATTGAAATAGATCCAAATCGATGAGCTCACCAAGTACTACGGCATGACGGCCGACGACTACACTGCCGTCCGCTGCGGCATGAACGTCACCAAGGCCATCATCCGCGGCGACATTGACGCCGGCATCGGCCTCGAGAACGTGCAGATGGTCGAGCTGGCCGAGTGGCTCGCCTCCCAGAACCGTCCCCGCGATGACGTCCAGATGCTCCGCATCGACCAACTCGCCGAGCTAGGCTGCTGCTGCTTCTGCTCCATCCTCTACATCGCCAACGACGCCTTCCTGGCCGCTAACCCAGAGAAGGTGCAGAAGTTCATGCGCGCCGTCAAGCGCGCGACCGACTACGTCCTCGCTGAGCCCGCCAAGGCCTATGAGGAGTACATCGACGTCAAGCCCATCATGGGAACCCCCGTGAACCGCAAGATCTTCGAGCGCTCCTTTGCGTACTTCAGCCGCGACCTGAAGAACGTCCAGCGTGACTGGGCCAAGGTCACCAACTACGGAAAGCGTCTGGGCATCCTCGATGCTGACTTTGAGCCCAACTACACCAACAAGTACCTCTCCTGGGACCTGGACGGGGACTCGACCGACCCTCTTGGTGACCAGAAGCGCATGGCTGAGCTGCAGAAGCAGGTCGCCGCTGAGGGCGGTTTCAAGCGCCTTCAGGTGTCTGCTACTGCTTAGGGTTACTTTCCCTTTGCTCTGCTAGTAGGTCTCGATATTGAACCAACGTTTATGGTCCAGATAGCCTAGTCGCTCGTTAGTCTCGCTGTGAGGCAACCAATGAATCTGAGATCATCAATGCGATTGACAAGCTGTAATATGGCTAATAAGCTAATTGGTCCTTGCTTGCTAAGGACAGTAAGGTAAACCATAGACTCGGGAACTTCCCTGCGCTTCTACGACGACTGCTTCGAGTCTGAGAAGTGATCCCTTGTATGCATTCCTTACTTATTTCATATGCAGCTGTGATTCATTAGTAGAACTGAAGAGTAGCATAAGCTCCAGACTGCCTTACTCATCACCACCATTAAACTCCTCTACGTGGAGTGCCTCGCCAGTCGTCTCTCATCCTAGCTTCGCCGGCAGGATCGATTTCAAAGCCAGCTGACGGGTGCTTACTCGTCATTGAGGGACCAGCAGTCTACTGATTGAGTGAGGCAAGCAGACCGAATTCGAATTCTTTTCATCCAGATATTTGCGATTGGCGCGAACAAGTGGCCTGACTATGCGCGGCGGGTCCCCAGGCCACCAGCGCCGGGTCATCTTATGATCAACCAAGGACAGTCCAGGAATCGTGCCACCGATCAAAGAAGCCTCTATGTGCATTAAATATTTGTATCAAGAAAGCATCTGTCTAACGACACGACCTCATGAACTGTATGTACATGCAGGTTAACAGCACGTCATATAATCATTGGCTGTTTTATGTGCTTGGTGGGGGTATGAACTAAACAATTAAGGCATGATTCAGAAACAGAATGTAACATGCCCCATACTTTTAATGAGACTATTTGGTGCGCTTGTAGATCTTGCCCAGGAATGCCTCGAAGACCTCCTTTTTCAGGCCCTGAGACTCGTCAATGGCTGCAATCTTGCTGCGAATTTCACCAACGGTCTTCTCTTCATACTCCTTGTAGACGGTCTCCAAATCGAGTTCCTTGTAAAGCGCCTTGACCTTGGCCTCAAGCTCGCTGTCCTTGCGGCCGTAGGCGGTGTCCAGGAGCTGGCGCTGCTCCTTGCTGCAGCGCTGAAGAGCTTGGTTGATCAGCCATGAGCACTTGTTGTCCTGGATATCGGTACCGATTTTGCCAATAACGGCCGGGTCACCATAGGCGTCCAGGTAGTCGTCCTGGACCTGGAAGTACTGGCCCAGCGGGATCAGGATGTCGTGGGTCTGTTTGAGGTTCTCTGGGGTGGCGAGCTCGAGGTAGAGCAGAGCAAGAGCAACGGGGAGGTAGAAGCTGTAGTAAGCGGTTTTGTAGGTCACGATGAACATGTACTTCTCCATGGAGAAGTTGTCCAGGTCGACCTTGTCCTCAGGGGCTGTGATGAGGTCGCACAGCTGACCGAGTTCCGTCTGCCAGGTCGTCTCGTGGAACAGCTCAATGAAATCGACGTAGGCAGGGTGTGAGCGAAAGTGCTTCTTGAGGATAATGTAGATGCCGGACTCGAGCATGAACGAGTCGTTGATAGCGATCATGCCAACTCCGGGGTGGCGGTACCAGCAAGGCTGGCCACGACGAGTGATCGAGCCATCCATTATATCATCGCTGACTAGGAAGAAAGCCTGGAGCAGCTCGGTCAACCAACCCAGGAGACTGAGATGCTTGAACTGCTCGTCGGTCAGGGGCTTCTGCAATAAAGCGAGGCCGGTATCTGGGACAGAGAGGCCGCGGTTGAGCTTTCCACCAGGAACGTTGACATTGAGGCTCTATTGAAGGAATAACAGTCAGCTTCAAGGTTGTACTGAGACCAATTGTGAGCGAGGAGCTCGGCTGGGACTCACCTGTTCAAACCACTTCAACGCATTCTCAGGCAAATTATATTTCTTAGCATGGGCCAGGAGATCTTCGGCCAATGAGGGGAAAACAGCCTCAAAGGCTTCACGACTGGTGGTAGTCGCCATCCTGCTTATGTGGAACGTGTCTTTGGGAAACAATGGAATTGTCTTCGAGCCCCTTTTTGAGTAATTGATGTTGCCGATTAATACGGAGATCGCGGAGGGGGTAAAACATCTGCGATAACGGATACCCCTCGGGGACGTTGCATTGTTTGCACTATTTGCTCTGTTTGCTCCCTGTGGCCCAAAGGGAAATGGCCGTTAGTTCGGACATGGCCCAATCAGGAAATTTGTCGGTCAACTATGATGATTGTCACTCCTCTAGAAAGTTATCCATTGTCATTGTCTCTCTCGCAGCATTTGGAGTCGTTATCTGCTTATCTTGGAGATAATACAGCTTACTAGTACCTGCGGACTGCCTGAACTTACGTGGGATAAGCAGCAGCAGCTCTCTTGTGATCATCTTAACGGCAACACTTCGTGTCGGCCATTTCGCGATTCGATCAACGCGCGACAATAATAGACTCAACGCGGTTGAGATAGCTAGGGCTGCTCTTGATCCGGATGAGGGACGAATATGATAGCGGTCTAACTACCAAGGAAGAAGCTTCGCAACGCGTCCAACAACGTATGCCAACACATCATCGGAGACATTCTGTGTGATAGCATCTTGGAAGATCCTCAATCCTGTCAAGATGGCGGTGAATATAACGGAAGACAATATCAAGGATCTACAGTATCGATTTGAAGACGCGACCATCAAGTGTTCCGAGCGATGTCTTTACCAATCTGCCAAATGGTACAGGCCAAGATTGACCCTTTGCTAAGCGTTGACTGATTGGCCTCCTCAAACACAGGGCTGCCGAGATGCTCGACTCCCTCCTGCCGATTGATCAATATGATACAGATCCTGACTCCCCAATGGAGATAGCCGATGCCCCGCCGGCTCCCCAGAATCCTTACCTTCGCAGCCAAGACCCTCTCGAAGTTGGGTTGGAGGCGCAAGAAGCTCATAAATATCTGTTGGCGAAATCCTACTTTGATACGCGCGAGTACGACCGCTGTGCTGCTGTCTTCCTTCCGCCAACCATACCTCCTGTCCCACTCTCCGGCACATCGCTTCCTTCGACGTCGCCAAAACCGAAAACAAGACAATCATTGACTCCGCAGAAAGGCAAAGCCAAGGCCGCTTCGTACTCGGGCGTCAAAGAGAATAGCACGACAAGGAATCCATATCCCAAGCTGAGCCAAAAGTCATTGTTCCTTGCCTTGTACGCCAAATATCTAGCGGGGGAAAAGCGAAAGGATGAAGAGACCGAGATGGTGCTGGGCCCGGCAGATGGAGGGATGACCGTCAACAGGGAGCTCCCCGGTTTGGCTTGGGGTCTTGAAGGGTGGTTTGCTGAGAGACGAGAAAGAGGCCTGGAAGAGCGCAACCAGGGCTGGCTGGAGTATCTTTATGGTGTTGTCCTTCTCAAAGGTCGCAATGAAGAGGAGGCCAAGAAATGGCTTATCAGGAGTGTACACTTGAACCCATTTCACTGGGGTGCTTGGCAAGAGCTGAATGATCTGCTTTCAAGCACCGAAGACGTACGTTGCCTTGCCGCTGATTGATCTGTTGCCGGTTACTGATCCTCTGCGCAGCTGAAACAAATAGTAGACCTGCTCCCTCAGAACATCATGACCCTCATCTTTCACGTTTATTGCAGCCAAGAGCTCTACCAGGCGACTGAAGATACCTATCAGGCGCTGTCAGAGCTAGAAACCATCTTCCCAACCAGCGCATTTTTGAAGACACAAAAAGCGCTTCTCTATTACCATTCGAAAGGTGCTGGTCTTCGCTCCTGTCTCCGAACTCTGGGCTAACTATCCTAGCAGACTTTGAGGAAGCATCACATATATTTACAGAGATATTGATAACATCTCCGCACCGTCTTGACAGCCTCGATCACTACTCGAATATACTCTACGTCATGGGAGCGCGTCCACAGCTAGCCTTCGTCGCCCAGGTTGCAACCGCCACCGACAAGTTCCGACCTGAGACATGCTGTGTTGTCGGCAATTATTACTCCCTAAAATCCGAACATGAGAAAGCAGTGATGTACTTCCGACGCGCTCTCACACTTGATCGAAACTTCCTCTCGGCCTGGACCCTCATGGGCCATGAATACATCGAAATGAAAAATACCCACGCGGCAATCGAGTCCTACCGCCGGGCGGTCGACGTGAACCGCAAAGATTACCGTGCTTGGTACGGCCTGGGTCAAGCGTACGAAGTGCTCGACATGTCATTCTACGCCTTGTTCTACTACCAGCGCGCAGCAGCGTTGCGGCCCTACGATCCCAAAATGTGGCAAGCGGTGGGATCCTGCTATGCCAAGATGGGCCGTGTCGAGCAAAGCATCAAAGCGCTCAAGCGCGCTCTCGTCGCCGGCTCATATTACGCAGACGACGCTTCGCAGGGCGGTGGAATGGGCGGACCGGGGCGCAAGATTCTCGACCCGGAGACCGTGCACCAGATTGCGACCCTCTACGAACGGCTCGGGGATGAAGAAGAAGCGGCCGCATACATGGAGCTCACGCTACAACAGGAAACTGGCCAAGGCCCCGAGGAAGAATCTTTTGTCTCAGACAACGACAATGACGAAGACCAGTCCGGCGGTGAAGGTCCGCAAGGCTCACGACGCGCTCGACAGTCGTCTTCGTTCGGCAACCAGAACGACGGCGATGATGGCACATATCACGGTACCGGTGTGACAGCTACCACATCCAAGGCACGTCTGTGGCTTGCGCGGTGGGCCTTGCGCCATGGTGATCTGGAAAGAGCAGATCAATTGGCGGGTGAACTATGTCAGGACGGAGTCGAAGTCGAAGAGGCAAAGGCATTGATGAGAGATGTCCGGGCCAGACGAGAAGGGGGAGGATAATTTCGGCAGAGTCATCTCTACGTTGACGTACTCTTTTTATGAAGTTTAGCGAGGGCGTTCATGTCGGAAAGGTATGGGCAGGCTATAATTTGATATAGAGCAATATGACGCACACTTCAATAGAAGTAACATGGCCGAATATTGATGGAACAACATTGCACGTAAAGGATAGACCAATATCTAGCGTTCTCATCGTGTCGTATACGCATCACAGCCTGTTCTCCAGTGACTGACTGGCATCTCCTTTCAATGGTTTCATTATATACACGTTCGACTATTCCAAAGACGCCTCTATACAAAGAGAAACTTTCCAAGACAATCCCTCCGAGAAATAACAACTCCCCAGCTCCTATCCCAAGGGTATAATATGGACCGCAACACAAAGGATGTATCAAGAAGAACTCAAATCGCCCAAAATCCCCAATTCACAGCTGTCAAACGTTATAGAGATACGTGGTGCTCTCGCAGCACTCTGTGCTCTAACCAAATCCCGCAGACATAACCGACCACCTCCTTCGCCATCCGCTGGGGTCCCAGGTATTTCTGAAACACCAGTGCCATCACTTGAGGGTTCAAAGCCCGTCTCTGAGCTCCACGATACGCAGGCATAGAAGTATTCTCCCCCGATACTCTCCCACGTCATGCGAAGAAGAAACCTGGGGTCGTCTAGTCTAGCCTTGAGAGTGAGGAATTTGGCATCAAGGACGAAAATCTTGCCATTTCGCGGGGACCCACGCATGCTGGATTTGAGGGCTGTTGAGAACTGTTGGCTGAGTTCGAGAAGTAGGTTCCCAAGCGAGTCTTGCGCTATTGTTGCTACGAGCAACCCCAGGGCAAGGTCATGATGTGCCGCACTCGAATTGGGGCTCTTGGTATGACGATATGGTCTGTTTGAGCATACTTTCTCTACGAAGTTCTCCATGTCCTTGGCGAGATTCGATGAGTTGGCAGGGATTAAGCTGCTAGCAAAGTCACCATGAACCAGGTCCTGACGGAAGTATAATGGAATAATTGTCAGGGGTGACTCGATGCACGAGTGTTGTTTGCTGCAAGACCTAGGAACGATAGGAGCGACACCGGCGGCATGATTCTCGGTGAGCTTTCGACGCTTTCTCGCTTGCAAAGGGGTTATGCAGGCTTCTAGCTGATTTGAGGCATTCGATGGAAAGGTGGTTCCATTCTCCTCGCCGTAACTAGCACTGTTACCTTTGGAGGGGTCGGAGGAAGACTGCTGGTTTTGTTTTGTATTACTTCTTTGAATGGACGATAGGTTGTCATTGCTTCTCAGAAGCTTTCGAGGCGGCTCAGATGGTTCCGGTGATGACGCTGACGTCGTTGAATCATCCACGAAAATGGGAATGGGATCAGCTGGTACACACTCCTCGTTGGGGCGGCTCGATTGCTGGATGGAGACCCCCAATGAATGTTGCACTTGAGTTCTGGTAACAGTTGTGGCGATAACTTCAAATGACGGTCCCTTGATCGGACTAGATGCTGTCATCGGACACGAGCTTGTCCCAGAGGATGTCGCCTGTGACTTGGTCACGATATAGTGCGATGACACCTGTCCTAACTGGAGCTGTCTTCTCCACTCTTCCTCTTGGTGTAAGTCTTCTGCTGGTACCCTTCGAGCTTCTTCGGCTAATAGTTGGAGTTCTTGGTACGAGGCTGCCTCTTCAAATGACCTGTCCAGGAAAATCTTTTGAATTCGAGGGAATCGAAGTGTAAAGTATCTGGCTCCTGATGGCTTCTCGAATCCACCTCCCAACATCTCAACGACGAACGGTTTCTTGAACACGGTATTCATGTCCGAGAGACTATCCTTTCCGAATTCTATCCGGAATCCGTGGCTTGAATCCAGAGGGCAAGCACCAAACTGCCCAAATTGGTTGAGGATTTGCATATTTTTCAGGCTCATGGAGTGATGGTCAATCACATCCACAACTTGAAACCTGGGATCAGCTGCAGACTGTAGGACGGCGTCTTTGTTGACCAGACAGCCGATGAAAAAGTGCGTCCAGAATATCTTCGTGGATGAATTCAACGCAGCAGCATCACGAGCATCATACTTCGCGCCGATTAAAGCCAGGTCCACGGTGTCACCCAATCCTGGTATATAGTCCTTCTTGAGCTTGATCCAGCGATCAGCGGAGCCGTTCTCTGAACCAGGAAAGATAGAGAAATAAGGATCTTCACAGCCTTTTAGAACGAGACCTTCCCACCTTTCTGTAACGGCCCTGGAGAATAATGCTTCGAGACGAGACCGACCATCGGGACGGGAGAATTCGACGATGTGTTGTTCTGCAATGTCCGCATATCCATCTATTACTTTAACAACATCCTTTAGAAGCAGCCGTCGCTCACGATGTGGCTTCCTAAGGCAGATGTCATCATCGAGAAGTAGAACGTCGAAGAACACAATCATTAAATGCTCATAGGGCTGTGGTCTAGCATAGGTCAGCGATGATTAATCCGTGTGGCCACGCTTCTCTCCACTTACGGGGAATCATTGTCTATTCCAAGGTAGGTGCCGGAGCGAGCAATGAATTTGCGCAACTTATGGAAATCTGCGATCTTGCCGTGGTTGTCGCTCCAGACAAGTATTTCACCCTCGAGGATGCACTGGCGAGAGAATTTACAATCGGGCTTACCGATGTTCAGGGAATCCCTAATCACAGAGTGGATTCCCGCCCTGTCGTCGGTAGAATCCTTGCCACTTTTGGAGAAGATTTGGATGGGATTGGAACGCTTCGTGAGGTCAATGTGTATCTGGCAGTATTCCCCATCATACTTCCTTTCTACACTCATTCGACGACGGCCGATCATTTGGCAGCAGTGTTTGATGCTTCGCGCCTTATAGTACTCGGGCCGCCCTATCTTGGTCCCAATCCCTGGTTTCAGATGCTGTAAAGCCTGCATACACAGATCTTTTGCGAGCTCCGGAATTGGATTCGGTGGGTAGTGGCTAAGGGGTTCGGAAGCAAGCATTTTTAGAGCTGAATCAAACGAATCCTGGAAGAGTAGCAAATGCGGAAGCAAGAAATGAAAGCTTTTCATTGTGAGCTTGGTCGGCAACACAACCGGATGATAACTCTTTAGTATCATCCGAGTAAGCCATTTTGCATCTCTACTGCTCATGCGCCGATATAGTGGTCTCAGCGTCTCCTCGACATCGACCGCGCTATGCTGCCTTCGCACTCGCGAACCGGAGAACCTGCATCGCGAAGCAATCTTGTTCAACGCCAGGTCTATATCTTCAACAGTAACCTCTTGGCCGCTAATGACGTCGAATTCCGCTTGTCGCATGACATTTTCTACACATTGTCCCAAGTCGGTACCTCCCGCGACGCGCCATCGCTCGAGCTCCTGGCGTCGATCAGAACCTAGCAGAAGACAACGGCCTATGACCCTTGCAAGATTAGTGCACTGTAGCCAGTAGACTCTGTCCGTTCGTTTCTCTGGAAACATGCATGACAAAAGAGCTATGCGATCCGTGTCAGTAGCATGAATCCGTTTGCCATGTTGGGCAAACCATCGGGTCACGGCCCGATAGTCGGGATTCGAGATTTTTGATGCAGTGGAAGCCTTTAAAACCCTATTGCTCTCTAATTCTGAGAGCAAATCGCAGACGTAGGTGAACTTGAAGCCCATGAACGGGTATGAGCGATGATCCTATCGTAGATGGGGCTGCCCCGGACAAAGAACATGCATGAGTGGAACTAGCTTTTGAGCGAGCTTCAAATCGTGTGTCACTTGGCAAGCTGACAGATGGCAAACCACACGTCCCCTCGGTGATTTCTGATTTCGTGAGATCAGGAAAATTTGCGACGTCTCCTGAGCGAGAGAGAGTGACGCGAGGACAAACCGTGAGCGCGTCCATGGATCACGAAAACACGTGACTGTGTACCAGATTTTCGAACTCTACAAGGTCGGTATATGAGGTTGAAGAGCGATATAATGATGTTTTTGGAGAAGATTGCATTTGTCGTTGTCAATCAGTTCTACATAGAGTACATAAGGCGCAGGGCCGTCATAGTCATGGTGAGATAAAATAGTTAAACCCAATCAATACCGTCCCAACGAGCAAGTCAATATCATGTGCGCGAAGAGAAAAAGACCGCTTAACTCCAGGCTTTTACTCTAAACGGACCAAAGCAAGGAAGGAAAAGCACATTGAGCAGAATGATCAGAGAATACCCTGCTTTTGTAGACTGTAACAAGTTAGCAACGTTTTGCTTCTTGAGGGAAAGGGAAACGTACTCGAGGTAGATCCTTTCTGGCATCACATTACCCTCGGCATCCTCCATCTGCACCACATTATCGCGAGACTCCCGTTCCTTCTTACGCTCCTGCTCAAGCTTCTCCCATAGCTTGATCGCCTCGTCGATCCGGGTAATTTCTCGGAAGAGATTAGTATTTGACGTGATTCCCAGGCACTTCAAGCCGAAAATATGCAAGGCTTCCGAAAAGTGCTTGTCGAAAGCGCGGCGACCCATGTAAACAAAGTTTCCGCAAATCTCACAAGTATACTCGACGCCCAGACCGTGCAGCTTGTACAGCCAGTAAGGAATAGGCTTGCCATCCCATGCCAAAGGCAGCTTGAGTGGGTTGTAAATCCTCTCGTCCCCTTCATCATCAGACAGTTCGTCGCGCCCAGGACCGCCAGTTTCATATTCAGCCATCAAGGCCTCCAGCTCCATCTGCCGCTCGCGTTCAGTCATGCCCTGTCTCCGCTCAACGTTGATACGGGTTGCCTGACGTTCGGGGTCGAGGACCTTGGCCAACGAGCGAACTCGGTGCTCGCGCTCCGCAACGGCGCGTTCTTTCAGACGGTGGGCCACAGAGGTAACGCCACGAACTGACGGGGGTGCACCCGCACCTGAGTCACCTGCAGTTTTGCGAGCTTCGGCGGCCCGAATGTGCTTCTTGCCAGTCAAGTGAGCCTTATAAACGTTTTCGTTCTTGAATTCTCTTTCACAGTCGGCACACCAGATGCCTTCCCCCGCGCCTTGTGTCTTTGGGCCCTGAGTGCCATTCTCAACGCTCTCGTCTGTCCATCCGGGCACTTGGTTTGCTGACCATTGCTTCTCGAAGTCTTCATCAAAGCTCGCAAAAAGTTTGTCGAGGTCCTGCAAAGGTTTGGTGCGTTTGATAAAGCTTTCCAAGTAGCCGGCAAGCTCGCCGACGTACTTGAAGTACTTGTCGGATATCTTATTCGCTCGCTTGATAAGGAGATGCGGGGGGACGAATGAGTCGAACACGTCGAGATATTGGATGTATGTAACTCGCTTAACTCCAGGAAGGTTCAGATAGTCCTCGTGTAACGTAGTGAGATCCAGGAACTGCCCGTAGGCCTCCTCGCCGGAGAACATCGTGTCGATTTCGATCCACCTAGGTTCGCCCTCAACAGGTTGACGGCGCTTGTAGGCTCTCTCAAGGTTTTCAACCGGCTCATTAGGATAGCGCTTGTGGAAGTCTTTGATCTCGTCCAGCTGTCGGTAAAACTCGTCGAACTGTTCACCAGTGGAGATGGCCTGGATCTCCTTTTCGCGGGCTTTGTCTGCATCTTGATAGATTTCGAGTAACCTCTTCGACTGCTCCTCTATGCGCGACAAGAAGTGAGCAACCTCATGATCGCGAGCAAGGCGTTCCCGAATCTGAAAAGAAACCAATAATCAGCTCTGACTGATGCAGTAAGGACAGACGGATATCTTACGTTACGAGGTTCTTCAGCGACGCGGTCCGCGATTGCTTGCTCTAACCTCTCAAGATCCTCATGGATAAATCTCTGTTCTTCAAGAACCATGATGGAAACACCTGCGGAACGATCTTCCCCTTGACAATTGTGTTATCTTTGATGATTTGGACGTTATGCGGCAGATTGACGCCGCATTGAGCTTTGCGGAGAGTATCATCACGTGATTCCGGCGGTGGCACTCGCGCCGCAAACTCAAGTTGCGCTCACAAACTGTCACATCCCCAGACCAACATCAATCCAGCTGATCTCAGTTTCTACATTCTTCCTGGAACAGACAAAATGGCTGAAGGCATTGATCGACGAACAGATGGTATGCGGATGATGGACATTATGAAGAGATATAGGCTAACGGCGCAAATTCAGACAGGCTGGAGTTCAGCACCTCGAAGGAGGTCACGGTTGCGCCGACCTTCGAGGATATGCACCTGAAGGAAAGCCTCCTTCGTGGTATCTATGCTTACGGTTACGAATCTCCCTCCGCTGTCCAGTCGCGAGCAATTGTCCAGATTTGCAAGGGTCGTGACACGATCGCTCAAGCGCAATCCGGTACTGGTAAGACCGCCACATTTTCGATCAGTATCCTGCAAGTTATCGACACTGTCGTGCGCGAGACACAAGGTATGTCACTTAATACTCTTTTGTACCCAACCGAGCGATGCTAACTAGCCTTAGCCCTTGTTCTTTCGCCGACCCGCGAACTTGCGACTCAGATTCAGTCGGTCATTATGGCCTTGGGAGATTACATGAACGTACAGTGCCACGCTTGTATTGGAGGCACAAATATCGGCGAGGATATTCGGAAGCTGGACTACGGCCAGCACGTTGTTTCGGGCACACCGGGCAGAGTCGCGGACATGATCCGTAGACGCCACCTGCGTACGCGGCACATCAAGATGCTGGTTCTCGATGAGGCCGACGAGCTTCTGAACCGCGGATTCCGTGAACAAATCTACGATGTCTACCGCTACCTCCCTCCCGCTACACAGGTCGTTGTCGTTTCGGCCACTCTCCCCTACGACGTTCTCGACATGACGACGAAATTCATGACAGACCCCGTCCGCGTTCTGGTCAAGCGTGACGAATTGACCCTGGAGGGCATCAAACAATATTTCATCGCTGTTGAGAAAGAAGAATGGAAGTTCGATACCCTTTGCGATCTCTACGACACCTTGACCATCACCCAGGCCGTGATCTTCTGCAATACCCGCCGGAAGGTCGACTGGCTGACTGATAAGATGCGCGAAGCCAATTTCACAGTATCCAGCATGCACGGCGAAATGCCCCAGAAGGAGCGCGACAGTATCATGCAAGACTTCCGCCAGGGCAACTCTCGGGTCCTCATATCCACCGACGTCTGGGCTCGTGGTATCGACGTTCAACAAGTATCGCTCGTCATCAACTACGACCTACCCACCAACCGTGAGAACTATATCCACCGTATTGGTCGAAGTGGTCGTTTCGGAAGAAAGGGTGTCGCCATCAACTTCGTCACCAGCGATGACGTGCGGATCCTCCGTGACATTGAATTGTACTACTCCACCCAGATCGATGAGATGCCAATGAATGGTAAGTCCCGCGGCTTGCACTCGCTTTTCTCACTCGAACTGTGAAAGCTTTTCCTAGCAGCTAGACTAGACACAACGATATACTAACCCTTATCTAGTCGCTGATCTCCTTTCGTAATCGACTCTCATCTGCATATTTCTGTGGTCATTACTCCAAAATTTATCACGAAAATCTGCCATCAGTTCCTGTGTCATCTCACCTTCCCGAACACACATCGACGAGGGACTCAGCAGTATGCCTCGTCGCAAAAGACCAGGAAGAAACAGGGCAGAACCAGCGCGGGGGAAAGGGGGAATCGTACCAGAATGGTAAGCTTCATTACCTATCTTCTAATCCTGATTCCCAAGCACGAAAGGTGAGAACTGACGTTATCTATTCGAACTAGTTCATACAATTTTTGACGGATATCAGGCCCAGGGTCATCTGATTCACAACAAACTGTAAAACATCCATCTCGTCTATTTTATCTCGGAGTTCTATTTAGTGATTCGGGGTTTCTTGCTTCCTTAGCTCGTTTGGGAATTCGATGTTGATTTGAAATAATGCCTAAGCTTTTCTGGTGCTTCCATACTGGATACTATAAAATTGGTATCTTGAACATTTTAATGTCGAGCCTACGGTCCAGTAATGTAAGTGAGGATCAGACGAAAACAATAAGGCCTCACAAAAACTGAAGAGGAGTGATGGATTTCCTTGATTTTCATAGAAAAGAAGCCAATATCTCCAAATTACACTCGCCTGATCCGTTTCCTATAGTTCGCCGCAACCAGCCGAGTCCTTCGAGCCCATGAGAAAGGAAAAACCAAAGAGAAAGAAAGCATTGTATGTAAGCCGGTGATGATGTATTCATGTGCAACTGCCGACCACGGAGCAATTCATCAAGATGCTCGCAGTGAATGCAAAAAGGAATCTGTGATACCAAAACCAGGGCGCCTGCTCCCTATATCATATGAAACCACAGCCAGACTAATGATGTGTATATGCTGTTAAGAGTGAAGAAAATACTGAATTTAGGGATAAAGGGGCGATTCTGTGTCTTTTCGTGGACTTCTCGCGATGCCAGCCAGGTCTTTGGGTTGAAATCAATTTTGTGGACTTTGGTTCCAGGAAGATGTGCTCAGAAACTTGACGTTGATCGTAGTGCACTCGTGCGTGCTGAGCCATTCGCTGGTACTGCCTCTCCTTTACTGGTTGGTCGATATCGCTGCACATCACGTTCGCGAGTCCAGCTAGAGTGTTGTTAGACGATGTCGATAGAAGTGACGACGGTATGACTTACATTCTGACAGAGCGGTCATCACCTGCGGATGCGAACATGCCAGGATTTGTAGGATTCCACGATATCGCATTGACACAACCCGCAAGATGCCCCTCCAACGTTTCTACTAGCGTACCATTTTCTTTGTGCCATATGTAGACCCGAGAATCTGCAGACTGTCAGCTTGGTACAGGCGTCTGAAGGGGAGTAAAAGACACACCTTCGCTGCCACTGACAACAAAGTTTTCAGCTGCGCCACCAAAGGCACTTCGGATGACGAAATGACCCTGTTTCTGTCCCTGGAAGCGCCTGATAACTTCCGTACTATCAAGGTCAATCAGCTGTATCTGACCTTCAGACAGATTCACAAGGATGTATCGTGAGTCTCTGCTGACAGCGACGGAAGTGGGTTTGCTCTTCAGTGCGAGACAATATTCCTCCTCGTGAGTCGCAAAGTCAAAAACACGAATCTTTTCCTCGACATCCGCAGCGATCAGTCGGCGTCCGTCGGGAGTGATGGCGCAATCTTGAACCCTGAAGCCGCCATGCCATGTATACAGGGGATCGCCTCGCATACTCCAGTGGCACAGTTGAGAGCTCAAATCAAGAGATGCGGTCACAAAGGACTCTCCATCTGCAGCCCATACGGCTGCCGTTACAGGCTGCCGATGATGATTGATGGTCAGAAGGCAGCGGCCCGTCTGTATTCACGTTTCAGTTAGATATGATAGATCCATGCCAGGGATTAATGAAGGAATCCATACCTCAACACTCCAGACGCGGGCTTTCTTATCTTGCGAGCATGTGATGAGCTTTGTGTCATCCGGACTCCAACTGACGTGAGCAACACCCTCCTCATGCTTCTCCAATTGCCGGTACACAGAAAAGTTGGATGTGTCGTAGATGTATACATGACGGTCTCGCCCTGCCGTGACCAACTTTGAGCCGTCATGGGAAAATTGGCAATACCAGACCTCATCGGAATGCTGACTTAGTTCGACTGCGGTTTGAAGCGGAAAATCATTTCTATCGCACATGTGATCAGAATATAGCGACGGAGGGTTGGCAGTATTATGATATAGGCACTGGTTTATTTGATTTTGCTTCACATGATCTAGCAAAATCGCAAGACGGTTGTTTGGAATCATCGTGGACGGGGATATGGATTCTGGAAGGCGATCAGCACTCTGGTCATCAAATGCACACGAAAGTGAGTTTCTGTACTCACTTGAAAGCTCAGATAATAACCGCTCTCGAGACGAACTTATGGGCCCTTCCCAGCCAGCTTGGTTATGAAGATGCTCAGGAGGACACATTAGCAAGCTATGAGTCCAGTCAGTACCGCTAGCTGAAAGTGAATGACTAGGGTAGGAGCGGAACTTACCTTGAAAGGGCATGAAGCCGCCCAACGTCATAGTTGAGAGGGGTCAGTTCGTGCCGAAGCACAATCAAGGCAGAGCCAAGGTCTCGTGCTTCTAACAATTCGAGAAACTTTTGTTGCCGTAGATAGAACAGCATCTCATTCTTCTCAGCATTTTCCACCAATACCAGCTTCTCTGTGGTTGCCGGTTTCCCAGAGCTGAAGCTTGTATCTCGCACGTCCGCGTCAGGGGTGAATGATTGAATCAGGATATCCTCCGCCTCAGCCCAACGCCCCTCAAGAACTGCCTTCCTGAATGTACCAACTGCCGGACTTTCAAGCTGATAGCCACTTTCCATAGAAAGTAGCGAGGCAGCTCTGTCGTATCCAAGCTCATACAGACTTTGTATCAGTATCCTAGTCACTTCTTCTCGGTCGTGCCCGAAATAGGTAATAGGCTTCTTTGATGTTTTCGGGGACCCATTCTTCTGAGACTCGCCATTTGAGGAGGAGTGCGCTAGCTGGTTATTAGAAGAGTGAGAGAAGACTGCCTTCCGTGACGGAGATGCACTCAGGCCGTTCGACGCTTGAGAGACGCCGTTTGCACTCGAGATACCATCGGGCCGCATGTTTGCCAGGCGCCTGCGCTTGGGGGACGGTGGATGTTCTTCTGGCGAAGTATGTGACTGAACCGAGGCCTGTTCCCGAATCCCGGCCTCACTACCCGTATAATTTCCCGAAAGACCTCCTGTTCCCCCGGTGAAATCAGATGTATCAATCGTACTGAAACGTCGACGCCGGCGAGCAGTGGATGCAGGAGGATTGTCAATAGAGGGTGCTGTTCTGTTACCCCCAGCACCTGACTCTGACCTTGATGACGATGGGATGCCGTCTGTAGAGCTCCTCGGAGGAGGAGCGGAAGTAAATGACGTGGGCTCGAGTGGGATAGGAAGGTTGGGGCGGTCGGGAGCGGCGGAGGAGGGTGTATTAGAGGAGGAGTTGTCTGCCAGGTCGAAGATCGGTAGATCTGCCCTTCCTCCTGGCTCTGGAGTAGAACCAGGCGAGCAGACCTGAACCAGTGGCGGGTTCACCGATACTCGCCGGGAGCTTCAGTTTCACGTGCAAGAAGCTTGTCACAGGCCGTCAAGCTCGACGATTCCTGTGTCTGAAACTGTGTGTTATTGATGCCTTTATGATAAGAAAGAAATCCAAGTTGTATGTTTATCGGAGGAAAGAGTGGAAGAACGTCGATCGTAGGACGTAGACTCGACGGGGCGGAGGTCTTATCGGGGCCTGAGAGTAGCAGCACTCCGGGGAGGGGGAGCCCAACGGGAGCGGTGACGAGGGGGCCACTAAGGAGCTGGACGATGGCTGGAAAAAGCTGAGCAGCTGGTTGATAAGCTTGAATGCACGAGAACAAATAACCCCAGTGAAGGAGGAAATTTGTTGCAACGAAAGGCGAGGTTGGAATAGGACGAAAGGTTGAGGTCGGAGTTGAAGCTGAAGCATCGGCGGCTGATCGCCTCGTTCGTCGTGGGGCGAGGACAAGTGACTTGACTCTACGCTCTTTGGGACGATAAAGGCCATCTTCCACAAGTCTAATCAACTGTGAATGTCTACAAAATAACCTATGGACTGCGTCCTTCAAAACATTAAGCCTCTGATCTGGAGTTTATGAGCTCCGTTTCATGCAGACAAGGAGCCCATGGTCTCTAATGTTGCTGTTGGAGCCACAGTCGGGCATGTTTGGAGGAAAGTCGCATCATCAATCATAGCTTCCTAGTCCAGATACTTTCGAAATATTCCGCATCTCAATATTATTGTTCTATCTACTGCCCTCAGAAGTCGAGAGACTGCTCTTGGCCAGCCGGACAAACAAAGGCAAGTTCACGGTGACAGGCGGTCGGAACGGAGCTTGAACTAGAGCATTTGGATCATCTGAACAAAACCACCGTCGATAAGCTGCAGCTGACTATCCAAACACTGATATCATGTTGAAGATAACATCTCTGGTCATTCATAGGCGGGATAGATATTCAAGGGGAAGGCGATGGGGCTCATCAGCACAACGCATCAGCTGCCAACTGCGATGGATTTCCTCTATTACCTATTGTCTGGTCACATCGCGTCATTGTCCATTTGATTCGATGCTGATGATAGTTTCAAACGTTCCTGGATAACCTTCCTTTCATAAAGGGCAATGTCCGAGTCTATTTTGCCTTTTTTGGTCTTCTGCTTGCCATCAAACCCACTATTGTACGAATCATTGATGAACTAACTATGAGCAACCCCGCGTATTGCCAGTCCCTCCTCAGAAGTTGGGGATTATCGTCGGATCTCAAGCCATCTGGTACCACGCAGCATACCCAGGCGGACAGTACTATTCTTTGAGACAGAGAGACAGTCATCTCCATTCGCTGTTGGATTTCTCTGGCAAGTTATACTGTACCCAACTCTACTTCTTACCCTCGAAGAAGGCAAAACCAAATCGAACCAAATGTGTGGCTAAATGTCAGATATAGATGTGATATTTCCGGTAAGGTGTCTCAGCAAGACAGAGCATCAGGCATACGTTCCGGTTTCAAGACAACGCCTCGTATTATTGCTCCCACGTTCAAGCCCATTCCACCAGTTTCAGAACCAATCAAACCATATCAAATGATTTGATTTCCGGAATGCTCAGAGCGGCAAACCACAACGAAATACGCCCTCTGACCTCATCATGATGCTGGTCTAGAACTCGGCTATTGCCGCCGCAAAGTATATAACCCTTTGTCGATTCCCACACGGTACTCATCAAGACCCCAATCAGGATACTCGGATTCTACTTCCTCTGATCATTCTACTTCTTAAGAAGCATCTATCTATCTATCCATCATGGGAGGAGAAACCACCTGCACCTGCACCAGCTCCGGTGACTGCCCCTGCAACGGACCTCAGCAGTGCACCTGTAGCAACAACTGTGCTTGCAAGGGTTGCGGAGTACGTATCTCTTGGACTATCTCTCAGGAAACTGGTGAGATGACTTGATAAAGGATGGATATGAGGGCTGACCT
Source organism: Scortechinia acanthostroma (assembly GCA_011319215.2). Taxonomy (NCBI): domain Eukaryota; kingdom Fungi; phylum Ascomycota; class Sordariomycetes; order Coronophorales; family Scortechiniaceae; genus Scortechinia; species Scortechinia acanthostroma. Next base: position 36,400 of record JAABUG020000004.1, read on the forward strand.
GCACTTGGGTATAGAAGTAACCTTTAGCCTCTAGACTCTCTCATACTCTCTAAACTGCAACGACGCGCTATCAGTTCGAGTAATGTTTGACGTGTGGGGATGATGAGGGGATGTTGATTTGGACGAGGTTGAATGAGGTAGTTTGTGTATAACGTATAATCAAATGCCATTGTGAATTCATTGTTCAATCCTTCTGATATGCAATTCTCGTAAGGTTTAGTAGGAGAACCTACTGTGAGCTAGTTTATACATATATAGGCACAAGAGAGTAAGGGACCTATCAACTCATCTCGGTTCAGCTTATGCTTTCTAATGGACATACATTTGTATTTTCTGTAGATTTAATAGCTGTTTAATTCTTTCCATCCAAGGCTGCTCGGGATGCCATGAAAGCGCCTGTGATGGTAAAACATACAAATGGCGACAGCATATACATAACCTGCTACTAATTAGCATTCCCTCCATAGATTTAAGAGACAGGAAGGTCTTACAGTCAGGGTCTTTGCGACAGCCATCTTTTCTGCTTCTGAAATCTTTGCCAACTCCGCGAAGCCCGATATCACCAAGGCAGGAGGCCCGGCTGGCATCAGCATCAAGCTGAACCACAGAATTGGATCATAGCGGACAAGGCTCGTCCGTTTGGCCAGCTGGTAGATGAGTGAGATGCTGATTCTGTAATTTCGATGGTCAGTCCTAGGTACAGCAAGCGTCCCAACAGGAGCACTCACGCAGGCCAAATGACGAGGCGAACCAGGAAGATTGTCACGATTGCTTTCTTAGGTATCTCCCCCGAATTACCACTGGCCTTCATCCTTGAAAAGCTGGCACCCAGTTTCCCGCCTACGACAAAGATCTGCAAGGTCGTGAACAACTTGCCGATATTCTTAACGCTCGACGTAAGCCAGGCGTTGAAGATCCCGCCTTCCTCGTAGGGGCAGAAGAATGCTCTGTGCAGCTGAGGGACGAGCCCAAGCGTAGCGCCGACGATAGTGCACAAGATCGCGACGTCGGCAAACGGCGACTCAGACGGCGCCATCAGTTCCTGCTTCACGCGTTCGGGCAAGAAAGCCGACACCCAGCGGCCCACACGTCTGAACTTGCTAGAGACTTTGCGCCGGGCCTTATGCGCGCGCTCCGGCAGAAGCGAGGTCCGCTCGTTGGCTTCCTCGTCGTTGTTTGCGTCGCCGCCGTCGTTGTTCTGTCCTGCTTCAGCGTCGGTGTCCTGTGCATCTCCCCCTTCGTCCTGTTGGTTGCCATTCTGGAGCATCTTGGGTCCGACGGCGTAGCCGATGGTCTTGCTGACGACAGCGCAGAGGAGGAAATAGCTCTGAGCGCGGGCAATTGCGTCGGACATTGAGTCGCCTTCTCGAATGATTGGCTTCAGGCTCCCCACGCTCTCTAGAGATTGCAGGAGGAGCAATGGCAGTGATGTTGTGTTGTTGAATGCGCATGCGGGCGTTACCCATGGCGGAAGTCCCAGGCCTCGTGATACAGCGTGAGCGAGTCCGATGGAGGCAGAGGTGTACAGAGTCGCCCATACTGTAAATTGAGCATCAGTAAATCAACAAGGCTACTATTGTTTGTGAACTTGGCGACTATTGTGGTAATGCCTCACCTAAGACGGGAACATAGTTCAGGACAATGTCCGCATGTAGTTGTTCGCCTAGATGGACGACAATTAAAGCTGGAAGAAAGAGCTTCACGCCCAAACCGGCCATATCACTTATTGAGCTCTCCTTTACCAGACGAAGCCGTTCGGCTATGGCTCCATAGCTCATAGTAAGGAGGACCGAGACACATGCTTGGAGCGCTCCGAAGAACGGTGTGATGATTGGGCCCTCTAGCATGACGGACTACTACAAGGAATTGTTGAAGCTCTGAGAAACAATGTCTGCTCATCCCAATGGCGTGTTGATGTGCCAGTCATTACTGCTTGTTTCTTATGAACTTATCCAACTCTCGCTGGTCGCGATGGATGTCGTCATCGTGGCGAAACCGAAACACAGTGGATCTCGCCCAGCTCCATGCGACAAGTTTCCCCATCTGAACAACTTGGTCTTACAGTTGGAAGGTCCATGGACTCGCGTCTCAGGACTCAATGAGACCTCCAATTAGAGAATTCCTGATCTATTGGGGGAGTGATGTGCAAGGCATCCCGAGTTTGATGACTTCTAGGCCCCATTGAGAGAAATAGAACGGTGTAGTGTATTCAACAGGTGCCAAACGCTGCTCAACAGTGTGCCAGCAGCAACAAGACCAACAAGGAGACCCATGAGCGCCAGAAACTCCACCCCACGCTTGCTTTCCTTTGGGGGGTTACGTTTCCCCAATCGTGTTGTACGAGTGTAGAAAGGCACATATTTGAATTCGAAGAATGTCTCCTCTCCGAGCCCTTTGTCCTTGTCATTGATTATCGTATAGTATCTCTTGCGGCGAATCTGTAATTCGTCAGCATAAAGATATCCAACCAGTTGGTGAGCGGTAAGAATCACGCATTCTCACCTCAATCAGTGCTTGATCAATAGATGGGAGCAATCTGAAGGTATAGGCAAACCACATCACGACAATGCAGTAGCCATATACGAGCGCCCGGTAATAGAGCGTGGGCCGCGGAAGACCGAGCTCGTCAGACAGCTGCTTGCCGTTGAGATGCCGAGCCATGGCCTCCATAAACTCCTTGGATGCATAAGTTGGAGCAGTATTTTCAAGACTCAAGATAATGTTCTGCGCCAAAACCTTGCTCATTTCGGTGGGATTTATTTCCGACGCGAGGAGGGATTCCATCATGGCTTTAGCCTCAGCCCTCGTCTCGAAGGACTCATGCGGCGTGCCCATATAGTATGCCACCAGCCGCCACAGAGCGAGGTAGTCGTCAATCTCTCGCTCTCGCAGAAAGATACCCTGTCGGGGCAACCCTATCCAGATTACGCTTGTAGAAAAGGTATTGATAGTCCCTATGCAATCAAGGTCATTAATGGGAACGCCGAAGTTGTCAACGTCGAAATATTCAGGCTTGTTCTTGACCAGGTTCAATATCCTCGAACGGACAGCGGCGTGAAGCAACCGCACTCGAACCGTTGAGACGTGACCAGCTCCTCCTGGTCTCATGGCATCGACGGACCCGACGACCTGAAGAACATGTTGAAGGGTTTCCAGCATTCTGCGTCGTGCGACAGCTGCGGAGAATCCTCCTGTCCTTGCTAACGTTTCGACGACACGTCCGGAACCCCTGCCGCAAAGGTTAGC
>JAABUG020000004.1:39745-85095 GCA_011319215.2 Scortechinia acanthostroma
TGATCAACAATGCTAGTACTTGTGATCTGCACTTGGTCATCATGGTGCAGGGAGCGAAGACTTTGAAGATAGTTGAGCGCTTTCTTATGGGAAAGGGCCTTTCGTACACGAGGCCTCGCCAGGAAATGGGATTCGGGACGAATTTGGAAGTCTCCATGGTGAAGGATTCACTGAGTTTTGGGATCCAGTCAACAATCGACGATGGCATTATGGAGACTTATAAACCCCCGGCTGCAATCATTGCACTTGACAGGTCCTTCAATGCAAAGAGTCCCTCGGTCGAACACATGCGAACGACCTATGCTAGAAATGGGAACCTTCTCCCAGTGATTAGACTGCTTGTTTCAAACTCCAGCGAGCACGTCCAGTTATGCTTTGCTAACTACCCAGAACCTCAGCGTCTACGTTTAGTGGTTCAATATACCTCGCGTCTCAGAGGTGTGGTAGGCGATCTCCAGGATGATGCGCTAGGCGTGTCCGAAGATTCCGAGGAAATCATGTCGTGTCTTCTTTCGGACAATTTCAACGCTCACTGGTCCTTACCTCCAATCGAGCCACTCCACATCGTAAGCCCTGATGAGCTCAACTCTGCGCCAAGTACTTATCAGAACCTACCTGAGACTGCGGTCTTGCCTACCCCGCAGATTCAAAAGCGTTTATTCGTTAGTCATTGTCCGTCCTCTTTCCGTTTTGAATTGACCGGTTAACTTTGTCTCAGCAGATGGACGATACTGAACCGACACCTAAGAGGCCGAGGATGGACGAGTCTCAAGAAATCAGTCAATTTACAGAAGATTCAAAGGAATCCACGAAGTTTCCCAGTCAAACATTGGATAGTGATCTGCGTGCTTTGGAGTCACATCTGATGCAGTTGAAGACATCTCATGCGGCTGAGCTTGAGAAACTCCAAAAAGCCTTGGCCGATGCACAATCTCGTCTACAAGAACGCGAGGGGATTCTCTCATTGCTCCAACATCGCTATGAGAGTCGCACGAATGAGTTACACAAAGTGCGGCAAGAGCGTGATCGCTTGGCGGATACCAAAGTCCTCTCTGAACAGAGGCTCGAGAAGCAGAGGGACGAAATTACAAAACTAAAGGATGAGCGCACTCAATTAAGGCACGAGCTCGAACAGGCACGGGAAGCTCTAAAGGCTGGAGGAGGAAGCATGGCAGAATTGGAAAGGGCGCAGGAGGAGATCCGGCGCCTGACTAAAGAGAATGCTTCCCTGGAGCGGAAAGCAGAATACGAGGCAAAGCGGGCAGAGTACACACGCGAACAGTACCAGACCGCATCCAACGTGGCTGCGCAATCTGGGACCGAGATCCTCCAGCTCAAAGAGGAGAATGAGTCCTTGAAGCGCAGGGTTGCGGGCGATGCCAGCCGTCTCAGAGAACTCAACATTCAGAGTGACGAACAACGACATCTTGCTCGCGTCAAGGAGTTGGAAGCCATGCTTGCGTCTCGCGAAGACCTTCTGCGCAGAAAGGAAGATGAGCTGCGAGAATTTCGAAAGAACCGGCCATCCACCAGATCAACGAGCACGCAGCCACGAAGCCCGAAGTGGACAGCGGCAACTAGCCGCCCAACCAGCCCGGGGATCAATAATCACAACGGTGCCGGGTACTCGGGACGAGGCAGTGGATTGCGGTTTAGCTCTGAGATGCCTCTGTAAATAAGATCCTGGGTGACATACACCCTGACCAATCTAGTATTGGTACATTGCGAATTCATTCGTATCTAATGTTGATGAACGAAATTGCATTCCCTGCATCTCGAGACAACAATACTGACTTCTTCTTTCCACACAAGGTCACTTCGTGATATCTCCACTGTGGATTATCTCGGGATGCATTCTCTTTTTGATTTTCCTTTCATCTTGTGACGGCCTCGCATACTCGGGCGTTCTGATTGGATCTTTCTGTATATTTCCCAGTACTGTCCATACTTACTGCTTGGCTACACTGATACCTTTGGGTGGTTGTCTAGATTTGCTAGAGAGTTCTGCGAAGATTTCCCATGCTGCGTTTCAGGCCAACACCAATACCAGAGGCTATGTTCTGCTATCAGACACGAATGCGCGTTCACCGATCTTTTTGAGATCTCGTATATTACCGGTCGACTGTGTGCGTCGGTTCAATGCGACTGGACAGAAATTGGATACTCCAGGATGTTGATGCGTATGCGCCCCTATCGGCCAAATGTGGATGAATAGAGATGCTGTAGATATCCTGAGGTAACACCAACGCAACACACCTGAGTTAGACCCGGTGCAGATAACAGCCACAATGAGAGCCTTTTCTTTCAGGATGTAAGGTGGGCATCGACTCAACAGTCGAATGAGTTGTTCCGATTGGTACGTCAGCCACTTGATCTGACGTTTCTGTCTCATTATTGCTTCGGAAGAAGACGAAATACTCGGCATGATCAAGGTGACTATTGTGGCTCCATTGGACCTGGCCTGTCCATGGGTAAACCTGCGGGAAGCGGAGCTTGTAAACCATGGATCGACTTTGAAGCAGTATCTAGACCGTTGCGCTCATGCTCACTTCTGGACCTCCTGACTGGCTTGGATCCTTCAGATACCCTTTAAGGAGGAGCTATCGGATACAATGTCTGCATAAATCTAGTTAATAGAAAGAAGGAATTTCCTCTGCGTTCTGGGAGTGATGATTGGGATGCTGATGACTAATGAGAGGACGTGCACATTAAGCTTATCGATAAGGGAGACCACAATGCGCTAGGCCCAAACAGGAGCCCACGTAAACACCAAAACAGCCATCGGGCCTCACCGTGACTTCAGCTCAGCTCAGCTCTCCCAGCTCCCTCTCTCTCCCTCTCTCTCGCTGTCTTCCCTTCTCTTCCTTCCCACGAAGTACTTCCCGGGCAATCACAGCTTCTCCTCCTTTTCCTTGTCTCATTTTCCTTTTATTCTTCCGATATCTGTCTTTATCGATCTGATCTATCACATCCTTACCGCCGACCCCATTGAAACACCTTGGTAGCTGTCTATTGTCCCGCATCTCTATACCTGGCTGTACACAGTCCTACCATGCACACTTTTGGAGCTCGCTTGTATGGGTCCTAATAATATTCTCTCACTTGCTAATACTGGTCTGATCACTGTGCGTCTTTTCCACCTTCGTACATGTCGTTTCCTCATAATTATTGTGTACTAACACACAACCTGCAGACAACCAGTTAACACCATACGCGCTCTTTCTACATCTCCCGGTCGGACGCGAAGGCAGCGCTTCATTGCGCCGGCACTCCAGCCGTAATGTCGCCCGCGGCACCTCAGCTACCTACGCGGTTCCCGTGCTGGTGTCGTGCGATTTACTCATGGGGAGGAGAAACGAAACGCGATCTCGGCTTTGTGGAGGGGGATCTTATTGAGTGTTTGAATGCAGGAGATGGGCAATGGTGGATGGGTCGTCTGCGCCGTGACAGGCGCATGGTCGGGCTGTTTCCCTCCAATTTCGTGGAGGTTCTGGGTGAAGATTTTGTGCCTGTCACTAGAGCAACGAGTCCCATGATGCCTACCGGACGCTCTCCAATCACGAATCCCACTTCCGCTCCGAAGAAGCAGAAGACTGTATTTAGAAAACCCTTTCAGGCTCACAGGGAAGCTCTGGCCCCGGCGGAGCGGGCCCGGAGCGCGACGACGACGCCGACACAACCTTCAATTCCGCAAACACCGCCTCGGAATGGCAGCCTTGCGCGGACTGTCAAACCCCTGCGCACGCCAACAACTGCGGTGAAACACCAGAGCTCTCTTTCAAGACCTCCTTCACAACATAGACCTTCCTCCCGTGGAGTCTCACCCCGTGCTGCGCCGGTCGCCGATCTTCCACCACAAAGTCCCGTTCCAGCCAGAGAGGTTTTCCGCTCCAGGCCTCCGTCCCGCGCGCCGTCCCCTCGCGTCCCAGATGATATGGACGTTCAGCCGTCAGTACCTGTCAGGCACACCCCGTTAGCACGACCTCCGTCAGTTCGCCCTCCATCGCGCGAGATCTCCCCGTTGCAGCTTCAAGAGCGCGAAGAGTCGCCGCCGCCTCCTCCTCCCCCTCCGCATCGAATTGCAGTCAACCGGCAGCCTTCCATGGACAGCGGTGTCCCGGCGCACCTGGATATGAATGACCGCTACGTGGCCATATCAAGGACTCCATCTCCGGCTGCTCATTCGGACGCCAATGGAAACACTCCGTCACCTCTTCGCGACGCAATGGAAGATGTCATGACGTCCTTGGAAGATATGGGATTGTCGCGGGGGACGCATTCACCATCGCCGGCCCCGGTATTTGATAACCCTTGGTCTCCAGACGCTTTTGAGGGCCTTCGCGGACCTTCCCGGAATGCGCACCGACCCTTGACATCCCTCGGTTTCGAAGGTGGACAGGATTATCAATTCCACGAGAGTCACATGCATCGAAACAGCGTGTACGGCCATGACCACTACGTTGACGGGCCGCCGCAATTGAACAACTACGTGCAAAGAATGGAGAGCCGACTGCGTCAGATGCAGGAACAGAGCCGCAGAGGATCGGAAGACATACTGCCTCCGGAGGATGACGAAGAGCCTCCACCACCGCCACCTAAACATCTCGCTCGCCACGGAAGGCATAATTCAATTCCTGCTCAGTATCCATACCTGAGGAGCCGAAGGTCGGGGCAGGACTTGAGAGGAGATGTTCTGAATCGAAGTGCCACAAAATCCAGTACCGCCACATCTTCGAGCGGTGTGCAAAGTATCAGTACGGCTATGACAGCCAGCACAGGACGAACGAGCCCGAGCTTGATGAGTGGCCCGTCGGCGGGCGGGTTCAGCGCAACAAGCGCAGGGAGTTATGCCAGGCGAGGACTGACGACCGGTAACGAAAGGCCAAACACGGCCATGGAAACCTTTCGCTCAAGAGGCTTCAGCGATGTTTCACGCATGCCTCGGCCCGAGACACCTCTGACCGGTATATCGTACCACTCAAGTCACAACACCTCTCGGCAAGGCGCTTCATCTGCTATACCGTGGTCTCCTCCTGCTACCGATTCCAGCGAATCCACCGCACTTTTTGGCGGTCTATCCACTCCAAAGGCGAAGAAGCATGGCTTTTTCAAGAAGATTTTCGAATCAGCCAAGACCGGTGCCGCTAATGCCAGAAGCAGTATCGCTGTGGGACACAATGGTGGATCGTATTCACCTACGAAAAACAGAGCTATGTCTCCGATTAGACGTGACTCAACTCGCGATGCAGGGCCCGGTGGAGCGGTAGACTGGGTGCAGGTTCGGCGTGATGTGAATCGAGCGACGTCGCCGAGCCGCAACGAACGTGTCGAAAGAGCCGAGCGCTGCCAGATGATGGATCATCCTGTGATCTACGCGGTGGAGGAGCTCCACGAAACTGCCGAAGGAGATGAAAGCATTGACGGGCTGCCGATCAGCGAGCCGACGAACTTCAACACGGTAAACTTGAGCCTCGTCGATAAAAGTGCTCGGTTTGTCAACAGCCTTCCGCCAATGACCAACCCGATGAGCCTTGCGCAGGGCTATGTGTGCCGACCTTACAAGAGCGATGTTCAGAGATTGCGAGCTATCTTCACTTGGGTCAGTGAGAAGATTGCTTGGGACGAGCCTGTGGAGGAGATCGGAATTGACTTGAAACGAATTCTGCAAACGAGACGAGGAAGTCCTCAGGAAGTCGCGTTCCTTGTCAAGGAAATGTGCGCGGCTGTCGGTCTTCATGCGGAAGTAGTGCATGGGTTCCTCAAAACACCAGGGGAATTGTTCGAGCTGGACAGTCTTTCGCGGCCAAACCACTGGTGGAATACAGTCTTGGTGGATGGCGAATGGCGTGTTATGGATTGTTCATTGGCAAACCCGACCAACCCGCGAAGGAATCAGTTCGTAACCTGTGGCTCGTCAACGGCCGAAAGCTGGTATTTTTTGGCACGTCCTCTTGAGATCTGCTATACCCATGTGCCATTGCATCCCGAGGAGCAACACATATGTCCGCCCATCTCTCCAGATGTGTTGCTAGCCCTTCCTACAGCGTGCCCACCTTACTTCAAGATGAACCTGCAGTTTCCAGACTATGATACCAGCCTGATCAGAATCGAAGGGCTGGAGCTTCTGCAAATCCGCCTTCTCGTGCCGCCTGACGTGGAATGTGCGGCAGAAGTCGAGGCGCCCGCTTTCGCTCGTGATGCCGACGGTGACTTCTTTGAGAGTGGGGAGGTTGTTCGCAAGCGCGCGCTGGTGCAGCCAGACTGGGTCGGCGGTCAGAAACGCTTCACTGTGAAAGCTGTTTTGCCTGGCGACGAAGGGCAAGGCACCATCAAAATCTACGCTGGCAAGAAGGGCCTGATGCACTCGAGCAAAGATATTCCCCATCCGCTGGCACTTGCCCTTCCGATAATCCACACTGGCGAGAACCCTCCATATGAGTTTGTTCTACGTCACCCAACGCCTCATGCTCAACGGCACGACTTGTACATCATGCAGCCGCAGTGCGCGAAACTCGCAGTCAACAATACATTTGTCTTTGCAGTAAGACAGCATCCCTCCTCGCTGCCTTCCCCGACAAACGGCAGCGAATCGGTTCTGGGTTCTAGTGGGCGCGTCTCGCCATCGATTTTCGCCCGGCCCGCAAGTGCCCTCAGCATGGTCTCCAGTTCCGCCGGCGGCTCTTCTGTCTCTGCAGTCTCAAACGAATTCTCCGCCTCTACGTCGGCCATATCGTCCACCAGGTCATCGTCCGGGCGCGAAAAACCGGCCAAGCTGGCAATCCAGTCGCCGTCCGGCAAGATCCTCCGGCTCACTCGCAAGGCGGATCATATGATCAGCAACGATTCTTCGTCGGATCCTGCCGCTGATGGCAGCGTGTGGGAGACGGTGATCAAGATCGGGGAGCGTGGGACCTGGAGGGGACTCGTGCTCGCTGACCGTGTTGCCCGGTGGTGTGTTTTCTGTGAATGGGAATGTTTCTAGGCAAGCATTTATCTTGATTTCTGGCCAGCTTTTGTTGTATTTCTCTTTCCTCCATGGTTGCATTTGCATCGGCTACACCGAGTTGGGCTTCCTTGCATCTGATTTATTTTCTTCTACATTTCCATTCTTTCGATGGGACTACTGATGTAAACGTACTTGCGTTTATGTGTTTGGAGTTAATGGGACACTGGTCATGGGGAGCGGTGTTGGCATGTAAGATCGTCTTCTTTATCATTTGTATGTGCATCCATCATGTTGTGTGAGTTTGAATTGAGCATGCTTGTCGCAAGCGCGGCAAGCCAAGTCATAGATTTCCCTTTGCGTGGGCAGACTCTGGATCTTAGAACATCGATCATTATGTGAAATAAAATATTCCACTGGCCAACTGCCATTGATCGCCCTGGCATGAGTGCAATTCCAGACACGTAGAATCTCTCATTTCCCTGTAACGGCCCCTCTCACCAACGGAGCGACCTGTTTCCTACTTTTGTTCACATCCTTCTGAAGCCAGCTACGCCTCCATACTGGTCGATCACCGTTGAAAACAGACTTGATAGCCCGCGAATAATCGTCAGAGTCACCCTCGACCGAGTTCCATTCCTCTAGCCCCAGCTGCGAGCCAGCCTGCGCAGTAAACGTCTTCAGCGCCTGAACCGCCGGGCCATCGTCCAGAGCACAGGCAACCAACTCGCGACAGAACCTGCCGTCCTGCGAGGTAAACGCCGTCATGACTATAATGATATTCAATTCACGGCGCTTTGCGAACGCCAGCAGGGCGTTCAGGAACGCCTCGGGGCTGCCCGCTTTCCGGACAATCCACGGAATCGACTTGACCATCGAGCAGAAGCCGATCTGGATGGGGGTAGAGTCCTGGCGGGCCGTCTCGGTCCATTGCTTGTAGTCTCGGCCGAGGATCTCGTCTACGGTGAGTAGATCGAGGCTGTTTTGCTTCGCGTTGAGGATCTGCTCGTAGAAGGCTTCATGGTCCCAGGTTGCGGACGGGTCAATTTGGGAGACGAGGAAGTGGACTGCGTCTGTATCGGCGTCGGTGACTTTCTCCTTGGCTGTGAGGTTGGTCGTGTCAATGAGGATAGCGGCTAAGGCGAGCTTTGCAAGTTGCATCGTCTCAGTTGACACTGACCCAACCGGCCAGAGGTTCAGTTTTCGCAGTATCGAGACCACAAGCGAGGTACATGAGCCCGCGGGCTGCACAAGCAGCGGCTGACCGCGCGGGAGGGACTCGGCGGGCGGGAGAAAGCCTTCGTCCACGTGGTGGTCGATGCAGCCCACCGTGCAGAAGTCTACGGAGGGTAACCCGTCTAGCGATCCCTTGCCCTGTTGGCCGTTGGATCGGTGGGGTAGTGCGTTCCAGTCCACGAGGGTGATATCTGCGGCTATCCGACGGTCCGTGTCCTCGGCATGATATTGCCGTAGATGGGCTGCAAAGTCTGCAACGGTGAGGATGTGCTCGTGCAGGATTCGTCCTGCTGTTTCAGGGGTCTCATCCCATACGTCGTCTCCCTCTGCTGGGGGAGTTGAGGTAGCGAGGCAGAAAGCCTTGACGAACTCTGGACGCAGTCTGCGCAGTTCTGGGCCAGAGGGCACATTTGGTAGGTTTATCAGGGGAAGATGAGGTCGAGGACACTCAATTGGAATGCGATTATGAGCAAAGTAAGAAAAGACAATGGCGGAGATGGCCGAGTCAAGATCGGCTGAAGGATTTCCCACCACGTAGATGGGAGTCTCTGTCCGCGAGGAGGATGACAAAGCCCCGGAGATGAAACTCAGATGTGTCTGACGCGCCTGTTTTAGAAATCGCAGGAGGCTCTGCAAGGAGGGCGCAGAACGAGCCATCCTGCTCGCAATTGCAGTGGGATTCGTGGAAGTCAATAAAGTCCGAAAAGGGAAGCTCGTGATAGTTGACATCATCGGCAAAACACACCGCCCGTCAGCATCAACTGGACTCATCCAGCAGCTCAGAGATACCTTCCAATGCCAGTCATCAGTTCTGGATGAATGTACATATTGATGATATTGTTATTGGCATGGTAAGCTTCAATTCCTATGTATATTCCCTCAGTCAACTAACCAACACTTAGATACCCTTGTGTGCACAAACAACCCTTGTATATATCCGGTCGACATCAACGACTAGCCAACTACATACAGTCTCTAGTCTACCTCCGAAATGTCAGTCCCTCTCCCCACAGCATTCGCTCAGATCCCTCGGTATCCTCTGCTATACCCTCATCCCTCCCCAATCCACCCCCTCACTCTTCTATCCACATACCTCAACACCATCACCACCAACACAACCAAAACACCCCATATCTCCCTCTACGCCAAACGAGAAGACCACTCCTCCCCACTCGCCTGCGCAGGCAACAAATACCGCAAGCTCGAATACATCATCCCCGACATCCTCACCTCCAACAGCCCTCCCAATGGACCTCCACCCACCCTCGTCACAGAGGGCGCCATCCAAAGCAACCACACCGTGCAAGTCGCCGCAGCCGCAAACCGCCTCGGCCTTGAGGCGCTCATAATCCTCCACAAAGGCGCTGGCGGCGGTCTGTCTGCCTCCACCAACAAAGCTTCCTTCCTGCGCACGGGCAACGCGCAAATCGTCCGGCTGCTGGGCGCGGAGGTGAAGCTCCTCGAATCGTCGACTATCCCCACAGACGGGGAGCAGGACCCCATCCCGGCGATTCTGGAGGAGTTACGCGCGCAGGGCAAGTGCCCGTATTGGATCCCGAGTGGGGCGAGTTTGCATCCTCTTGGTGGACTAGGGTATGCGCGGTGTGCGTTTGAGATTGCGATGCAGGAAGAGACACTGGAACTAAATGGGAGTGGGCGGTTTGATTATATCTTCGTTGCTTGCGGGAGTGGGAGTACGGTGGGTGGGCTGATCGCCGGGCTGAAGCTGCTGGAGAAGACGGAAAACAAACCGGCGAGGAAAGTCATTGGGATCTTGACTTCGCCTACCAAGCCGAGGGAGTATCATGAGGGGCGGGTACTCGGCTTTGCGCGTCGCGCGGCTGGGCTTATTGGGTTGGATCCTGAGGACATTTCCATGGAGGATGTTCGGCTTGATGATCGGTTCGTTGGCACCGCGTATGGTGTTCTGGACGAGCAGACAAGCACGGCACTGGACTTGATGGCGAAAAAGGAGGCAATAATGCTTGATCCCGTATACACTGCAAAGGTCGTCCGGGGACTCTCGCACTGGGTGCAGCAAGGGGACCTGGCAAAGGACTGGTCTCTCGGCCCCGACTCTATCAATGTGCTTTTCATACACACTGGAGGACAGGCTGCATTGGGGGCCTATGCAGACATGGCCGACTCGTAGCGGCAAGAGATGAAATCAAGACTTTGATTCTATTGATAAGAGATACAATAAGGTATTTTGGCTAGTATTACATCGAAAGGCACCCAGAGACCTATTGGCGCGAGAAAACGGAGGCTGAAGAATGTTGGAATCATTCATCATCCATCAGGCATCAACCTCCGCGGGGTCGTAAGAGTATATAGAACCATGAAGACATGAAAAGAGATAAACAACACAGAAAGGAACCCAACTCCCCGCCCTCCTCATACACCATGCGCGCCACCATGCGCAAAGAAACAACTAACGTACAGAGCACATGAAGCATTCAGAACAGCATCATTAATAAAAAGCAACAAGCAGAAAAGTCATCAGCAGGAGGAGAGAAAAAGAAAGAAAACCCGCATATAACAAACACCGAAGTCGCCAGTTGTAAACGCCGCTAGAATGCCCTTCTAAAAGTGAAAACAAGCCCTATGTGGACTTCACATCCCCATAGTATCGGCGCAATCCAGGTGTGGAAGAAATCGGAGCAGTGCTTCAATTCGTGCAACATTGTATATGGTCATCAAGAACTCTCGGCATTGTCTTTGGCGTCGGCTTGACCGTTCAAGTCACCATCTACTCCAGTATCATGAGAGTCGTCGTCTTGCGTGGCATCAGAGTGGTCCCCATTACTTGCATTAAGGGCCTCCAACGCTTCGTTAGCATGCGTGTTCTCCATAGGCTCCAGCTCTGGTTCGGGCTCCGCATCTTGGTTCGTCAAATCTGCAAAAACATCATCCAGATTGTGTCGAGGACTACTGTCAAAAGGGTCCTGGTTGCCAACGTCGACTCCTGGAGGACCCTCGGTAGGATCTCGGCTAAACCGAGGAGAGCTGAACAGAGCGCTATCGAGCCCATGATGCGGTGATGGAGAGCGCGGCGGGAATGGAGGGGAGTGCGCCGAAACATGCGGCAAGAATGCAGATGGTCCAGGCGCAAATGCCGGAGTAGAGTCGCTAGCAGGAAGAGAGTAATTGGCAGAGAAGGGATATGGAGGATTTTGTGCATCCGTTTGGATCAAAGCTGGCCCAGTGCGATTGGAGTCTTCACCGGGAGTATGAGGTGTAGGCTGTAGCGATCCAGGTCGAGAGGTTTGCGATTCGAGAGACTTTCGCTTGGTATGGTTCGTTTGCTTTGTACGCAGATGAGGAGGAAGATCTTCTGGGCGCTCGACGCCCAACTGCGCCATTATCTTTTGCTGCTTTGTCGGCCGTGGCTTGCGCGTCGACAGAGACTGCTCCAGTATTGGTGGCGGTTCAGGAGCAACAGGTGCCCATTTATGGATTTCTTGACGGAAGAAATTCGTCTCATACGCCAGCAACACCTCGGCGCCCTCGATCTTGCGCAGGTAGAAGATTAACGTCGGCACCTCTTCCGTCGTTGTGCAGGCCGCATTGGTAAAGTTCTGTATAAAATCACGAAAGGTAGTGGCTTGGTTGATGATATTCTCCAAGATTTGTTCCTCGTCGGGCTGAAAAGGGAGGCCTGGGATTTCGGCCTGCCAATCTTGCAGATCCTCCAGCTTGGGGCGAGCAGCATCTCGGGGAATCTTCTGGCGCCAGTCACAGATGGGACAAGTATATTTGTCGAACTCCTTGACTTTGCCCCTGGCGATCTTCAAGCATTTACCGTGATACCTAATGCCAGGTCAGCCAGCTTGCACCCACAGGTAAGAAGAAGTATACACTCACCACTCATGGCAGACCTCACATTCAATCATCATCCCAGCCTCCGAATGCCTGCAAATGCAGAAAACATCCCGCTTTCGAGACTTCCCACCACCCCACATGCTAGCGGTGGTGGTTGTCGTGGTGTGGTTCTCCAAGAGACCATCGGGAGTGTTATCTCGAGACGAGGGTTCCACAGGTGGCCGACAGCGATCTTCCAAATCAAAACAATATGAATTCCTCTTTTCCACATACTCCATGTGAGCCTTCAAGATGTGTAAAGGGGCGTTGGCTTTCCCGAACAATTTTTTCCCCTTTCGCATCCAGTCTTCATGACGCTTCTGCTCGCGCTCCAAGTCAATTGCTCCCGTGGGCCGGCTATTCAATGCCTCCAGCGACTCCATCAGTTCACGAACTTCTTTATACTTCGGACGCTTTCTGAAATCTGGATTCTTGCTCCGCTCGTATAGACTCTGAATTTTCTTCTGCGCTTCACGCTGCTTGGTCAATATCGCGTCGACGGCCGTGAGTGTTTCAGGACAGACAGGGAAGCGTAGCGCTTGCGCAGACAAGGCTTCGAGTTGTTGATAGTGAACCGATTCTACAGACATCAACTCCTTCGCTTTCGCTTCCCAAGTCTCACCATGACGGCACAGCTCCTTGAAGTGATTGAGATGTTCGTTGGTCTCTGAGAGTCCCAGTTGTTCGCCGGCCTGCACGAGTTCTTGACATTCCTTCAAAGTCATATACTGATCACGCTTGCGACGCGCTTCATCATTCCACCTCATTTGTCGAAGAACATGCTCCAATCCTTCCACTTCGGGTATTTCCACATTGAAATTGCGAGCCGACTCCACCAACTCTTCCACTTCCTGGATCGACCGTATATGGGGGTTCATAAGGGCAACGTTAACGTCCTGGCGGAATTTCTCGATCTCGCGGGTTTTCTCTTCCAGAGCCGCCATCTGTGGACAGTCGAAGGAAAGTTTATCAGCCTCTGCAAGAAGGGCGTACATGTTTTCTATCCTGCGAACTTCACGATCACGTTCCTCCAGCTGCGCGGCCTTAGAAGTACTCTTGCGCCAAGCCTTCTCGTTTTTCCTCCGGTTCTGCTGCTTCCGGGTGATGTAGTTGGTTGCTTCTTCAACCCACTTATCGCAGCGCTGGACGAAGGCCGCGAGATCTTGGAGACCATGCAGGTGGTATGGGATTTTCTCACCTTCACTTAGTAGGCTATGAAGGACCTTCAGTTGGGGTTTCGGCTCATCTTCCAGAACCTTGTCGAGCTTCTCCCCCCACGCTTCCGGGATCCTGGCACGCTCCTGGACCTTCTGCACGAGCGCTTTCAGTGTGTCGTCACTCACCCTGTAACGCAGTGTATGGTCTGGGCCTAACAGCCGCTGAGAAGGCGAGTCTCCGCAGCAATCAAATGTCTCCGCATGTAGCAGGCACACTGTCTTGCCGGACTTGTGACAACGAAACTGCGTCAGGTATGTATACGCCTTGCAATACTGACACTGGTAGTCATCCTCTGGAAGGTCTTCTTCCTCAACCACAAACTTCAGCTGGCATTCACCAGAAGCTGAGGGGTCCGATGAACCAAGTGCGCAGTTGTGCGGTGCTATTTCACGATGTCGGCGGATGAATGTTGCTCTATCTGCAACTTCTCGGTGGCATGTCCGTTGAAGAGCCGGAGCTAGCCATTTAGCCGTCGTAATCGAAGTATCCCGAGCGGCTGCCGTCAGCAGCAGTTCATCGTGGGAGAAGCACGGGTGTCGGCGGAAAGTCTGGAGTCTCTCAACCCCCATTGCGCCCCAAGGCTCCCAATCCGCAGGGGCGAAGTTCACGGCTTCATTGAAGTTGAATCCGTGATTGAAACCAGCATGGTATGCCTGGGGGAAGGTAATGACAAATTGTCCAGCCCGTTGATCAAGAGCGTATACGTTTACGCCAGCCTTTTTCAGCTGGTCGGGCGGCATCAGGGTGACGAGTTGGAAAAGTAGATCAGGCTGACCCTCGAAAAGCTCTGGAACGGCTTGGCGCATGGCCTCTTCGAATGCTTCTGCGTCGGAACCAGGAATACCATACCAAGTCTTCGTTGCGCCGAAATGCTGATAATTGGCCGAGTAGGCATAGTGATCCTCGTTGTGCCAACAAAACGTCGAAAAACACATGCCCACGTATACCCAAGGAACTGTCATACCCGAGATGTCCGACTTTATGTAGCGGAAAAGTGAATCGCCGTGGAAAGGAAGGACATTCAAGTTCCAGGGGTCTGATGAATAGGGATCAAGTGGATTGCGTTCAATCGTGGGAAAGCCACTGCCGTGCGTGGTCGAATGAATGTCAGCGCCATACTCAACCTCCACAGTTTCAGTCAAGCTCTCAACCAGTCTCCAAAATTCGCGTTCCACGTCGTCTTCGGACTCTCGCCGGTGAGTATTCAGCACCGGGTCAAAAGGCATTTTGGAGGCGAAATAATTCTTCTTGAAGCTGTTTGCTTTCTCCTGGAATTGCTTGAGCGAGTAGACTCCGCCTTCTTCAAACCCGAACTCGGCTGTGCCTACCAGGCACTTGGGGCAGTGCCAGTCATACTCGGGGGTAGTCGTCATAGGAGGATCAAGGCAGTTTCTGTGGTAACCCAGGTCACAACTGTCGCAAACAAGTATCGAAGGTCGATCCTCGGACTTGCCACAAACTTCGCATTTCTAAGCAGCGTCAATAGTGTTACATGTTTAATGATTCAAGATTGTATGCTTACATCACCGATCTTCCGGCTGTCGCTTTTGCGCGCCCGAGGCGGAGCAGGACGGAGGAGGCTCATGTGTGATCCTGCGACGGTGGGTGGTGCATCTAGCGGAAAGTCAGACGAATAGAGCCACGGGAGACGTCGATATGCTTACCCTTTCGAAGACGCTTGCTTCTTCGCCCACTTCCGTCCGTTTCTCCACCTTCAGTCTGGGAGCCACTTTCATGGCTGATGGCGCGTTTCATGGGATGGCTTCCGTTGCCGTTGGGGACAGGTGTCGAACTTTGAGGGTGTTCAGGAGCGCTTTGCGGCGTAAGCGAGCCGGTCTCAGCTTCTTTCTTGACAACCGGGCCGCTATTGACGGCGACGAAGGATGGAGACCGATTGACAGCAGTAAAGCCGCCGCCACCGGTATTGACAGCGGTGAAGCCGGAGGTAACAGGCCGAGGCGGCGCGGACTCGACCGGAGGGGTGGGCTTATCAGGAGTGGCCTCAATTTCCTTTGGAGTTCCCTGGAGACCACCAGCCACCGGAATACTCGGAGGAGCCTGGGGTGTAGAGGATGGTGTGATGTGGTCATACAAGACGGGCTTCTTGGCCATAGGCGACTGGTTCGGAGATGGTGTGTATGGACCACCATGTTCTAGCTCCAGTTGTTGCTGCACTCCCGGTTTTACCACACGGAGGTATTCCTCGTAAGGTTGAAGCCATCTCTGATACGAATTCTTCAGCGAGGTTGACAGGGAGGACATGATCTTGCCGCTGTATCCGAGATCACGCCCGATCTCTGCCCATTTCTTCAATTTACAGACTGAGTCGAAACCGCCACGTATTTCGACGGCCTTCTTGAGCTTATATAGGTCCAAGGGACGCTTGTCCACGCTAGGGAATCGGTTCAGGTTGGTGCCATGTTGTTTGTGAAACTTGGCCAGCTGATCGAGATAATTCAAGTTTGCACGGGTTCCTGAGTTCGGGTCAGAACTGGGCTGCGGAGTTGAACCGGCAGCGGAAGTGGCTGAACGCGGGGGCATACCTCCTTCAACCGAGTTGAGCTCCTGCCGACGAGTCTTGAAATGAAATCGCTGGAACAGGAAAATATGTCAGCATCGGACCTCCCGGTGGTGATCATGCCGCCTCGAGGATTTGGGGAGGGAGCGGGGTGTAGAAGCGAGCACAGGGATGAGATGACAACTCGCATACCTCTGTGTCAATCGCAAACGGCGGCTGCCAATTCTCTGGTGGAATAATTCTGCAGATTCCATATTTCCTGCCCTCGGGCGCTATTTTGCGGATATATTCCAAGGGATCTTTGAATTCTTCCTCTGTCGGACGGAACGTCGGAGCCTCCTGTAAGCCATGGGGACGGATTCGTTTGCTCGGCTCTCGAGGAGCATTGGGCTGTCCTCGTCGTTCGACCGTAGATAGATCGAGGGGTGCCGACCTTCGAGCGCTCAACGGTACATTGTGGGAATGCGACGGGTGGGTGCTAGAGGATCGAGTGGGCTGACGGTTCGCTGGAGGCTGTACGCCTGTCGAAATCGCGCCCGTAGAGGCCGGAGCCACCATCTCTAGGTCACGACAGCTTGTCGGGGAACGAAAGGTAATGCTGCGCGTGGTTTATCGCGGACGGAAGGGAGAGGGCGTCCGATGCGAAAAGCGCATTGAGGACTAAATCAGATGAAAGGAAGTCGAACACAACGATAATTGTCCCCGTGATTATTGTGGAATGAGTAAGTGTCTTCTGAATAGGAATATGGGTAGCAAATAGGAGACGAAAGGTGTTGATCGAGTCGACGGAGAAATAGTACTCGACACTAGTAGTAGACTGAGCGAAGGAAGAGAGAAAGAGAGAGATGAGAGAAAGGTAAATGCAAGGCCGAGATGGTCCCGGGAGGGTTTAGTGTGGAGAATCTCGGAAGAGGGAACAAGCAGGCAGTACGGTGGTTGGAGGCAGTCTACCTTAGTCTCTCGAGCCCCATCAATAATCAATAATAATCACTAAGGGTAGTAACTAGTTAAGATGACGAAGGGTAGTGCGGTTAAAACTAACTCATCTCACTATATCTAGTAAGGAAAAGATAGTGGTGAGCTGGGGTGTATCTACGTCTATCCGATAGTCGATCAAACCACCTCCTGCTACTACGAGGTATGTGATACTTCTACAACTTGTAGGAGAGAATAGGACGAGTAAGGAGAAGGGCCAGATACTCACAGAAAGGCAAAATAATGAAATGAGACGAGCGACGAAAACTACGAGGACAAAGCAGAAAAAGAAAATTACTTGAGGTTGAGATGGACGACGCCCCGAAGCGGAAAGAGGAGAGAGATCCGTCCGTGCTTTGCTGATGCCCGCCGTCGCAGCCTCATGGCCTGAGAGTGAGACCTGCTAGTAAGGCTGGTAGCGAACCCTTCCATGGATACAGGTACGAGGAGGGTAAAAAGAGCAAAATTACAGGAAAACGATACCAATAATTACCATACTGTACCATACCTACCTACAATATGCCGCAAACGGATGATCAGGTAACCTAGAACGGATAGGTACTCTGTTCAAGTTCTGAGGTACCAACTCAATTAAATGACTGGCAAGACCTTATACGCTGGCTATTGGAGTCTAATCATCGGCTAAAGGGTTATCACTTATCAGGTGCTCTCGCATGAAGAGTACTGCGTAGATTAAGCCACATCTGCGGTTAATTTCGCAGTTTGTTAGCCACATGCGCACCTGCCCACATCGGCCCGGTCAATGAGGATTGAGGACACTTGATAAGTTGATGAGAACATACCTAAGGTGTCCACCTACATACTCCGCACCAACCGTACCTAATTTACCATGTAGGCCGGTAAGGCACAGTAAGGTAAATCGAATACATACGGAGTACCTCACCTTCGAAGTACATGGGTTCGGCCACCGGCCACAGTCGGCCTTCGCAAACGAGAGATGATCGTCCCTCTTCTCTAGCTTTTTAGCTAATCTGATACAACACTTCGATCTCTTATCATCTTATGTGACCTCTGGTGGAGCACGAGTCCGTAATCTATTCCTTGCAAACCTCGAAGCCTCGGTGACTGAGGTGCCTGAGGTCCATGGTTTCGTGGTTGTATTCTTTACATGAGGTATTTTCATGCATTGCTAAGGTACCGTATCCAACTAGGATATTTTACCTACCAGAATAGGTTAAGGAAGCGCTAAAGCTCCATGATATGCCAACCATGGACCGCATGCGACCACATCATGATTATTCTTCAGAAAAAGACTCAATATTAATTAATGAGTCAATGGCAATATCATAGACTTGGGTCAGGGCTACAATTTCTTGCCTTTGTAGACAGCATCGTCTGTCATCATCTTGACTGGCTCACTGAAGGCATCCCATTTCAAGCTTATCACTGGTAACCCGGATACCTTGAATGAATCTGTGGGTAACTTTCCGTAATACTGCAGAGGCATAGTACTCTACGCATGTACAATGCAGATTCTGCTAGATGTTGTCATTTCAGCTGTTGGTATGGAGTAATATATTAGCAGTTTGGGTGATGTGATGCCTTAGGCAGAAGTGGTAATGCTGTATCTCTGCACTCATCATGTGATTTGTTGTTCATGGTTCTGTTGATGTTGAACCAACCATCAACAACAATCCTCAGAGGAACAAAAACCTGATATCAACAAGATTGACTGTCTCTAGCGGTATTGTCATTACTGTTGTTGAACTGAATGAGGAGGAATGTCGACCGGAAGCCTCCAGTTTGAAAGGCTTTAAATCTCCAGGGCCAATTACTGTATCTATTTATCTGACGCCTCCGATACTGAATACTGAGACTGTGTCATGGATGACATCCAAACAGAGCATTCAAGGCCCATTCCAATCTTCTATTGCTGCTATCTACTCCGTTCGACTGTTCGACATGCCTTTCTGTATATCGGATCCACGCCCAATCCTGCAAGACGACTCATACAGCACAATGGCGTTGTCAAGGGAGGCGCTCGTCGGACCGCGGCCCAGAAACTGAGGCCCTGGGAGATGGTTATGGTGGTCGAAGGTTTTACGAGCCGGCTCGCAGCTCTGCAATTTGAGTATGTCTCTCCCTATTTATTTTGCTGCAGAATCTAACGCCTTCAAAGATGGGCTTGGCAAAATCCGTGGTACTCGCGCCACTTGCGATCAGAGGAAGAAAGCTCAGCTTCTGCGGAGGTCAAGTCCAGGAAAAAGGGGAAAGCGAAATCCCAGGAACCGGAGTCTCTCGATTCTGATTGCGACTCAGTCGTGTCCAAAGACCAGGGGTCGCCTAAGAAAAAGCAAAGCAAAGGACGTCGTCGTCCCCAGAGGTCCTTGAAGACCCATTTCGTCGATTTACATCGCCTGCTGAAGTCGACATACTTCTCTCACTGGCCTTTAAAAATACGGTTTTTCTCGCGCGACGTTTATCAGTCTTGGAAAGCTTGGTATGATCGAGTTGATGTTCTTCTTCGGAGGCCTGTCAAGGTCATCTTGGACGGGAGTTGTCCTGAGATCGGCGCACCCGCCGATGGGAATTACACCAGGTTTGGTGGCGTCGAAAACGCCAAGGTTACCTATACTACAATCCGCGGCTATATAGAGAAAGCCATATTCCTTCTCGACGACCCGAAAGATGTGCGCTGTGAAGTATGCCAGGGACAAATCGTCCCAAAGGAAGAGTTGACAACTGTGTGCCCACAGGCGGATTGCCACTGTACCTGCCATCTACTATGCCTATCGAGAAAATTCCTTGAGGCGGCCCAGGAGCCAGATCAACTCATTCCAAGGCACGGCTTTTGTCCTGCATGTGAGGCCACCGTCGAATGGCCATTGATGATGAAGGAGTTGAGCTTTCGGAGTCGCGCGAAACAAGAGTTGCTGGAAATTTTGAAACGGAAGAGAAGAGCTGGTCGAAACCAGAGTGACGTGACTGGCGAGGTTGCGGATAAAGGATTCGACTCGTCGAGTCGAAGATCCGCATCAGTCGATTTAGGTGATGGGTTCGGTCAGGATGCCGACGATGAATTCCTTCTGGATGAAGACTGGGGGGAGGGATTGGCGTCAGAGTCAGACTCCGACACGGATCTTCGGTTGAAGACTCTTTCGAAAGCTGCCCCGAAACTAGAAACTGTCATCGAGGACAGCGAGTGTGAAGACGCAGAAATTCTCTGAATGGGTTTCCGTTTTCCAAGTTCTGCTGGGAGACACGGGGTATTGCCTTATTTTGCGAGTGGCCCCAGCCTCTTCAAAGGCCCCATGGCATCCAGTCTCTCAATAGAGTCCGTCACTATCTTCAAAATATCCTGCGACACTGCATCGAAGGACCTTCCGGCATCAATTGCGTGGATGTAATCACCCTGCTGGAGGTCAAAGAGCGCTTGGAATAGCTCTCGCACGCGGTTTTGCATAGCTTCATTCTCATAGCGCTCGACGCCGAATCCACCACGCTTCGCTGCTTCTTCGGGGGATATGCGGAGGAAGAGGCACATATCCGGCTGCGGCAATCCGATTTCTGGCTGCCACGCCCACTCCAGGGACAGATTAGGATTGCCCTTTGCAGCCGAGTAAACGGCACCAGAGTAGGAGTAGCGGTCTACTATGACGTTGATACCGCTGGCTATATCGTCTGCAATGCTCTTCGCAATCTCCCAGCGATTTGCAGAGAAGAGGAGATGAATCGAATGGTCATCCGCTTGCGACTGGCCTTGTAAATAGCTATTTATCAATTTTCCAATGGGAGTTGTTCGATCTAAGAACAATCAGAAAAGGAGTTCTTGCGACATAATTGAGGAGAAAAGATACCTGGAAATCGAATATACTTCACCGAGTGCCCTGCTGCTTGTAGCGCGTCACGTAGACGTTCACATTGGCTGGATTTGCCGGCTCGATCCAGACCTTCGACAACAATGAGAGCTCCGCGTTTCCGCTGACTGTTCATCTTGTCCGGTTGCTTCTTGTAATATCGATTGAAGCGTCAATTCAATCCTGTCTGATTGTAAATGAGAACAGTGGAAGATTGAGCTGATGTGTGGCAGGAAACGCGGTGGAGAACAAAAGAAACTCCGGTGTCTAGCGGACTTAGCTATTGTTACTAGTATCGTCGATCGTTTATCTGCTTTCTTACCTCACGAGATCTCCAGTGATCCAGCCGCAACGAAAGACATTCGCCTCGTCGATCGTCATGAGCTTACCTGAAGCATCGTCGCAGTCTCCGGATGAGATGGTCAATTTCACTCTTCTCAGTCCTGCAGCTGCCCCGATCCTAGCCCCGCGGTTGGGAAATTTGGCTGTTGCGGGCAGAAAAGCCATCCCAACGCCCAATTACATTCCGCTCACGTCGCGAGGAGCTGTACCCCATATTGCGCATGATGTGATGCGCGACCAGACTGCGATCGGCAGCCTGTTCATTGGTCTCGAGGATTGTAAGTTCTGTCTGTGACAATCCAAGCAAGGAATTGGACGCTGACGAGTTCGATGCCCAACCGGGGCTCAGATCAGTCATAGAAAAGCAAGCGCAGTCAGGACCGCTCCGGAAGGGAATCCCGCCGATATACAATGTACCAACTGCGCCGCATGAATCTGCCTTGCGCAAGTTCATCTGTCAACCTGAGGATGTCATGCTCGTTCTCGGTCCCCGACGGGTGCCTTCGATTGTCTGTCCGCCAAACAACACACCTAATTCGATCTCCATATTGACGTCGGTCGGGTTCAGGCAGCTAGAGGCTGGCGAGTATGTGGAAGCTGTACGGAAGCTACGGCCGGACATCGTGGTGGGATTAGCAGACTTGGCCCAGGGACAAACTCCCGGCTCCAAGAGGAGGGTGAAAATGGCTGATAGAACCCATGCATTCACTTCGCATGCAACGGAGCGGCTCTATGGTCCAACAGTACCAGAAGAAAGCCGGTCAAAATCAGCATACTTTGCGCCGGTGCTGCCTCTTGACAATACGCAGCAATCGCTATACCTGGCTGATCTCGAGCATGATCTACGCCCTCACATCTCCGGTCTCGCATTGCACGAGTCGGCATCGCTATCAATCCTCCCAGAGAAACTAGGCGATCTCCCCCGACTACTCTTCAGCGATCCAGCTACACCACACGACATCCTACGTCAGGTATCTCTCGGCGCCGATATCTTCACCATTCCTTTCCTGGGGGCTACCTCGGACGCAGGGATAGCCTTGGATTTCACCTTCCCAGCCCCTTCTCACCCATCCACAGCGGAGACGACTACAAGCGACCCTCGACCTCTCGCATTCGACCTGTGGTCACCCTCCTTCAAAGTAGACACCGCACCCCTGAACCCGTCCTGCGAGTGCTACACCTGCAAACACCACCACGGCGCATACATCCACCACCTCCTATCCGCAAAGGAAATGCTCGCATGGACACTCCTCCAAATCCATAACCACCACACCATGGACAACTTCTTCTCCGGTGTTAGAGACAGCATCGCGCGAGGAACCTTCGACACAGACGCCGACACGTTTCACCGGCTCTATGCCCCAGAACTACCAGAGAAAACCGGCCAGGGCCCCAGGTGCGTATTGCCATTAGACCCGCCATAATCTTTCGATCAACTAACTGGTTAATAGACTCCGCGGCCACCAACTCCCCGCCGCTGGACCTCACCAGCCCCGCCGCTTCCCTCGCGTGTATGGTCGTCTCGACGACGCGGCGGAGAAATTCGCAGAGGCGGAATCGGGCATTGCCACGCCTGATACGGGTGCTGATGGTCTAGAAGCTCATGGCTTTGCGCAGAAAACTTCCCTTTAATATCCAAATGGTTCGTTCCTTTAGAGAGAGTCCGAGGAATCATGATGTAACGTCCTGTCAAAGGGAGAGGTCCAAAATGTAGCGTAATACAGGCTCCTGGCGCGGTGGTGTTGGTCTTTTCTATCTTTCAGTTGAGGCATTGTCGTTCGAGGTCTGTGAGAGAGCTGGAGGTAACATTACAATCGCCCGCACATCGACTGACGTGGATATCCCTGCAAGGAATTCTTAAGACAACCTTAACAATACACCTTGTCATTAAATCTAGTCTCACTTGACACCTTCTATATTCAATGCCATCTCAAACATAAGTACAAAGAACTAAGTTTAGATAATGGTAGGTGCAACTACTAGCTGTTGATCAACACATCCCACATCCACTTAGTCTCATGCTGTTCTTCCTCCGACCCGTTCTCCGTACCGGCTCCAAAGTCCTGCCCCACGACACACACCAGCCAAACATCGTTCTTGACTTCATCGAGGAAGCGCTCAGTGGGGGTGCCACGGGGATAGACGCGGCGCCACTCGTCCCAGATACGGTACGCCTCTTCGCCCCAGGCCCTAAAGCTCACTTCTTCAATGATGGTTGGAGTGACTATCTCCTTGCCGCGGAAGACACCCCACGTCACAGCGTTGACGTTGTTGGGATTCATCTCGATGGTGTCGGCATCGGCGGGGTCGGCGGGAAGAGAGGACTCAAATTCGCCCTTGGCGTTGGTTGCAAACCATGCGAGCTTCTCATGGCCGTACTTTGCAAAGAGTGGTTTGAGAACCGTCTGGAAGTCTTTGGTAGGACAGAAGAATTCAACGAATGGCTTTTGAAAGACGAATCCCTCGCCCGGAGGACCCCACCCAAAGGTTGGATCGTCGCTTCGGACGCCATTGACAGCCGGTTGTGATGCCAGAGTCCACCAGCCTTTGCCGTCAATGAGTTTCAGTAGCTCGGGTCGGATGACTTCTGTCTCAGCATTCAAGCCACTGCTGTTCTCTTCGGCCCCGCCTTCGGACCAGGGAACGATATAGAGGTCGCCAGAGACATGGCGACGGAATAGTGTACTTATGTCTTCGCGTGTCACAGGATAGCCCCAGATGCGCCGGGCCACTGCGCCCGAAACGTGTAGTGAAGGACCGTACCCATCAATCTCTCCGAAAGCCGGCGAGCGAGCGTCGCCCCAACGACCGTTAGGGAAATCGTCCCACGTCGCTTCTCTGCCGAGCGCTCCATGACCCTCCGAAATCTGGAGTGTTGTGTTGCGGTCTGGGGGCATCGCAGGCATTCCAGCGCTAGTGGCGGGCACCTCATGTGTAGTCGACGCTCTCGATGATCCATCTGAGGGTATCTGTAACCTGTCGACAATGACACGGTTATGTGGTTGTGAGTTGATGGATGAAGCCCTGCGCCGGTCTAGAGAACGAAACTGAGCTCCATTGGGAGCAGTGGCGTAATCGTCGTCTGCAACAGCACCAGAGTCTTCCGGACCATCAGGTATCAAACCACATTTTTCGATGATGAAAGAAACTGTCTTTTCAAGGTTCAGTGTGTAAAAGTGGAAGCCTCTAAATCCAGGGCAGGGTATCTTCTTGATAGCCTCCACCAAATCAGTTAGTACATCAACGCCGATGCGCTTCACAGCATCGTCGTCGTGTTTCACTGCGTCCAGTTTCGACATGATCTGCGGCGGAATCTGGACGTGACTCAGTTTCGTTGTTCTTGTCAGAATCTTGTAGCTGTGAATAGGCATCAACCCAGGAATGATCGGAATGGTCTTAAAAGCGCCGGACTCGTGGTTTCGTAGCATATCCTCAAACTTTTTATAGGCATCAATGTCGTATGTCAACTGAGTCATGATAAAGTCCGCACCGGCCAGGGTCTTCTCGACCAGATATGGTAGATCCCTCACTGGATCCTGTACGTCCTGGTACGAATCGACCGGGTGCCCCTCAGGGTACGCGGCAACACCCAGGCAGAAGTAATCACCGTACTTCTTGCGAATGTATCGTACCAGGTCCACCGCGAACGTGAAGTCCTTGTTGCTATCATCTTCTCCGTGCATGTTGTACTCTTCACTGCGTGGCGGATCACCGCGAAGCGCCAGGATGTTTCGAATTCCAAGGACCTTGGCCTCCTCCAAGGCCTCGTCGATCAACGCTCGGCTCATATTCGTGCATGTTAAATGAAGGCATGTTGTTAGCTGCAATTGACGCTGGCAGATTTCGGCCAGCTCCAGCGACCTGGCGGCAGTGCTTCCACCGGCTCCCCAAGTGACAGTAACGAACAAGGGACGTAGCGCTTGTGCCATGCGCTCTAATCGAGCCGTCAGATTGGCGAAACCCTACAACATTCGAAATATCATCAGTAACTGGTCGCATCGTCACGAGTCAAGAGTGCGGGGGATACCCCACCATTTGCGTCTTGGGAGGGAAAAACTCGAGAGAAAAGTAATTCTCGTCTGGCGGCAATGCCGCAATCTTGTCTGTGATCTTCTCCATTTTGACCAGAATTTCTCCTCTGTTGTGAGAAAAATAGAGGGGAGGATCGATGTTGATGGAGGAGGACTTGAGCCAGCGCAATCCGGGAAGGACTTGGCACCTCCGATCAACGGATATGGAAGCATGCACAATTGCCGACCATGGTCAGTACAACGGGGGATTAAAATCGCCCTTTACAGCTCATTCCATCCCGAGTAGCTACGAGATAGATCATGACACTTGCTCGTCTTGGGATCAGCAGATTGTTAATTATCATTCTTAATGTTTCGTTTCCGATAGATACGCAGCAATGTCTTCCACTTAGTCTTGTCCACTGATATTGTACGCTGCTGACCGATGCAAACAAGGCAAATTCTCTCCAAGCTCCTTCGACCTTCGACGTCTCAGTTCGAGGCTATTAGAAGATGAGGAGGAAACATCAATCAAGGACCAGCCTTGAAGTCTTTACTAGAGTCAGAAATGGCATTGATCTCTCGCTGCCCTGATTTTTGAAGTTGAAACTGAAAGTCTGCCCAAGAGCTAGCAATAAACCTTGTCTACTTCAGTTGAAACCGCAATAACAACTCCAAGTCGGTCTAACTAGGCATCAACAGCTGGGCGAGATGGCTCTATGGCGCTCATCAGCGATATCACGTCTTTTCCGCCCATCGTTGCGCTCTGATTCTTGCTTGCGGCGTGGCCTGGCGACTCCGCCCTCAACAGGTCCGAAGGACTACCGCTCTCGTCTCCGCAGGCTGAACGACCGCCTTCCGCCGTTTCTACGCTCCTATACAACCCCGTTACTGGGGGCCCCCGGCACACATATCACGTCTTTTTTGATACTACACGAGATTACAGCCATTGTTCCTTTGCTCGGGCTGGTCGCTTCGTTCCATTACGGCGATTGGTTGCCGGATTTCACCTCAAAAAGCGGCTTTGACGAAGGAGTTCAACGATTCGGTCGCTGGTTGCTAAGGAAAGGTTGGGTGGAGGATGCTGACGTGGATATTGTGAATTCTGATGGGGCTGCTTCCGGCAAAGACTCTACTACTGAATCGCCCGGTCGATCTCAATTGAGACCCGGAGACAGAAAAGGCGTTCGTCTTGTGCTTGAGTTCGCGACTGCCTATGCGATCACGAAGGCTCTACTACCCGTACGGATAGTCGCTAGTGTATGGGCAACGCCATGGTTTGCGAGATCTGTTCTCGCTCCGGTAGGCAGAGGCGTCGGAGCTCTTCTTGGGAGAAAGTAGCTTATGATGAAACCTTCTATGCAAATCTCCGCAACGGGACTATCCGCACTGCTCCCAGATTCCGGCGAAGGATAAGAGAAGCAAGTGAGGCCATTGGCACCATAGGTGTTCTGTATATTTTATTTCTCGTGGGGCTTTTCTGATGTACGTCATACACTGCCTCCTACACCCTCAGCTGTAACGGATTGCAGTCGTTCAGAAAAAATATCGAACGGAGAAATTTAAGCCTTCTCGTAGATCCAGTCGAAGGCAGCGCTCTTCCAGGAGATGAGCTCCTCGGGCTTGAACCAGAGGGCAATCTCCTTCTTGGCGTTCTCGACGCTGTCGGAACCGTGGCAGACGTTGCGGCCGACGTCCTAATGGAATGTCAGCGAAAAACCGTGATATTGGGGTCTAAATTGCCCTTACGATAGCGTAGTCACCACGGATGGTGCCGGGAGCGGAGGCAAGAGGGTTAGTGGCACCGAGGATGGCTATTGTCGCACCATTAGCATAAGCTCGTCCCATATCTGAAACACATCGATTGACGGAACTTACCACGGCCGGTCTTGACGGCATCACGGCCCTCCCAGACCATGGCGCAGATGGGGCCGCTGAGCATGTCTATATGTCGTGGTTAGTCACCACCGTGAAGGAAAGCCATCAGTTCCGAATGTAAAAGGAAAGCTCACAGGAAACAAGGCCCTTGAAGAAAGGCTTGTCGGAGAGGTCGGCGTAGTGCTGCTCAAGCTGGGACTGGGGAGGAGAGACCAGCTTCATGGCAACGAGCTTGAAGCTGTGCACAATTAGCGCGAGTAATAGCCATTGAGTCCCAGGGATACATACCCACGGTTCTCAAAGCGAGAGATGATGGGGCCGATGAGTCCACGCTAAAGGACAACCAAGTCAGTCTGTGCTCAATCGAAGCAGTGTAGTCCATTGGACATCAGCAGAGCGGTCATGGCCTCATACCTGGACACCATCGGGCTTGATGGCAATGAAACTGCAAGAATTGATTAGCTTTACTCGCATTGATGAGAGGACAACGCCCGAAGCAGCGTCCGAGAAGAACACGGTGAAAACTTGGGATTGAACATGGAAGTGGGTTGGAATATGTCAACTTACGTCTGCTCGTTGGACATTTTGAGAGATTGATAAGAGATGATGGAGATACTGGAGAACGATTGAGGTTGGTTAACAGCTCAGAGAGAAGAAAAAGAGGTAGACTTTCGGTGAGTTGGCGAAATTATAAGGAGGGGACTGCAGCGCCTAGTGGGGCAGGAGGGGCAGGCCTGATGCCTCAGGAGTCGATAGCTAACCGTAAGATACCTCAGGCTAACCTAGACCCCTTGGCCTACCCATTTCGTACTAGCGCCACACTAACCCAAGTTGGCTGTTAGCTTACCCTGAATTCCACCCGATCTGCCAATCTGGCCAGCCTGGAATCATCGCCCTGCGGTACCTCTCTAGTCTATCTATCTGCTCATGATTATTTGTGTTGACCTCCACTCTGGTAGATGCAGGTCAGCAGAAAGTTTTATAGTTACGGTACTTTCGGAGGTTGAGTGTCTCTGATTGCATCGATTCACTCAAACATGGCCCCAAGCAGGTCGTCTCGCACCAGATGGACGCGATTGCTCGTGTTGGTTGTCCTTCTTGGGTGTCTTGTTGTACCCGGAGGTGAGCTCTATGCACTTGAGAGGTTCCAATTGTATCGCCATTGACCAGGTCCGCCAGTTACTGTGAAGCATGAGAACTTCAAGAAATGCTCCCAATCAGGGTTTTGTAAGCGGAACCGAGCGTTCGCAGATGACGTCTCCGCCCAAGGCGCGTCTTGGAATTCACCATACGAACTCGACCCCTCTTCAATACACTTCAAAGATGGCCAATTGCAAGGAACAATTCTCAAGTCGATATCTGCCAATGAGAAAGTCAAGCTACCACTTACGATCTCTTTCCTTGAGTCTGGAGCTACCCGCCTGGTGGTCGACGAAGAGAAACGGATGAAGGGTGAAATTGACCTCCGGCACAACAGCCCAGCGCGCAAGGAGCGATACAACGAAGCAGAACAATGGGCGCTGGTCGGTGGCTTACAATCGAGCAAAACTGCCGCTGTGGATTCAGAGTCCGAGGCTGGATTCACAAAGGTGCTGTACGGACCGGATAACAAGTTTCAGGCGATCATTCGCCATGCGCCATTCAGCATCGATTTTCTACGCGATGGCCAGAGCCATGTCCAGGTGAACCACAAGGGCTACTTTAACATGGAACACTGGCGGCCAAAGGTGGATGTGGCAGAGGGTGACACTGACCAGGAAAAGTCAGAATCTCAGCCAGATGAGAGTACCTGGTGGGAGGAAACTTTTGGCGGAAACACCGACTCCAAGCCGAGAGGCCCAGAGAGTGTCGGCCTGGACATCACATTCCCTGGCTACAGCCATGTTTTTGGAATTCCAGAGCATGCCGACTCGATGTCTCTGAAGGAGACTAGGTAGGTGGTGCATGTCCCCACCACTCTAGAGACGCAAAGCTGACAGAATTGAAGGGGCGGTCATGGAAACCATGAAGAGCCTTATCGCATGTACAATGCGGACGTCTTTGAGTATGAGCTCAACAGTCCCATGACCCTCTATGGCTCCATCCCGTTCATGCAGGCCCACAGGAAAGACTCTACTGTGGGTGTCTTCTGGCTCAATGCTGCGGAGACCTGGGTCGACATCGTCAAGTCAAAGTCCTCGCCGAACCCTCTTTCTCTTGGAGTAGGTTCAAAGACTGACACTCAAACCCACTGGTTCTCCGAATCTGGACGTATTGATTTCTTCGTCTTCTTGGGTCCCACTCCGCAAGAGATCAGCAAATCTTACGGTGAACTTACCGGCTACACTCAATTACCTCAACAGTTCGCCATCGCTTACCACCAGTGTCGTTGGAATTATGTTACGGACGAGGATGTCAAGGAAGTTGATCGCAAGTTTGACAAGTATCAGATCCCTTACGATGTGATTTGGCTCGACATTGAGTACACGGATGATAGGAAGTATTTTACCTGGGACCCTCTGACTTTCCCTGACCCAAAGGGTATGGAAGAGCAGCTTGATGACTCTGAGCGCAAACTCGTGGTAATCATTGATCCGCACATTAAGAACAAGGAGGGATACTCCATCGCTGAAGAGCTGAAGAGCAAGGATTTGGCTACCAAGAACAAGAACGGGGAGATCTACGAAGGCTGGTGTTGGCCTGGCTCATCTCACTGGGTGGACTGCTTCAATCCCGAAGCAATCAAATGGTGGACTGGCTTGTTCAAATATGACAAATTCAAGGGCACCCAGCCGAACGTCTTTATTTGGAATGACATGAATGAGCCCTCCGTCTTCAATGGGCCGGAAACCACTATGCCCAAGGACAATATACACCATGGCAACTGGGAACATCGCGATGTACACAATGTCAACGGACTGACCTTTGTCAACGCAACATACAACGCGTTGTTGGAGCGAAAGAAAGGCGTGATCCGTAGGCCCTTCGTTTTGACCCGATCATTCTACGCTGGGGCTCAACGGGTATCTGCCATGTGGACGGGAGACAATCAAGCCACCTGGGAACACCTGGCCGCATCCTTACCTATGGTGCTGAACAACGGCATTGCTGGGTTTCCATTTGCTGGGGCCGACGTTGGGGGGTTTTTCCAGAACCCAAGCAAAGAACTTTTGACCCGGTGGTATCAGACCGGCATTTGGTATCCCTTCTTCCGTGCGCATGCGCACATCGACACTCGCAGACGAGAGCCCTACTTGGCCCCTGAGCCGTTCAGGTCGATCATAACTCAGGCTGTCCGTCTGAGATATCAACTGCTGCCTGCATGGTACACTGCATTTCATGAAGCTTCGGTGAATGGAATGCCCATTGTTCGGCCCCAGTATTATGTCCACCCGGCGGACGAACAAGGCTTTGCCATTGATGACCAACTCTACCTTGGATCTACTGGCCTACTGACCAAACCCGTTGTTGCGGAGGGTGTAACCACCGCGGACATCTACATCGCTGATGATGAGAAGTACTACGATTATTATGATTATACTGTGTACCAAGGAGCGGGCAAGAGACATACGGTGCCTGCCCCCATTGAGAAGGTCCCGTTGTTGATGCAAGGTGGTCATATCATTCCTCGCAAGGACCGCGCCCGTCGCAGCAGCGGATTGATGAAGTGGGATCCTTATACACTTGTGATTGTCCTCGACAAGCGCGGACAGGCCGAAGGCACCCTCTATGTTGATGATGGGGAGACGTTCAACTACGAGCAGGGTGGATACATACATCGCCGCTTCAGATTCGAGAAATCTACCCTCTCATCGGAAGACATCGGAACCAAGGGTTCGAAGACAGCCGAGTACCTGAAGAGCATGGCGAATGTTCGGGTTGAAAAGGTGGTTGTTGTCGACGCTCCCAAGGAGTGGCAGGGAAGGGCGTCTGTGACTGTCATCGAAGACGGTGCCAAGATGGCTTCTACCGCTGCCCTGGAGTATCACGCCCAGGAGGCTGGCAAGGCCCCGTATGCTGTGGTGAAGAGACCCGACGTTGGCATTGGAACGACATGGAAGATTGAATTCTAGAATTGGCGTTAACCGGAGTATATACACATGATTGGATGACAAACATACACCACGCAAAGCGGATCAGACAGGGAATAATACAACTTCGAAGTTCAATCTCATCTCATCTCCTCAACTAACGTAGGATGTGTTGCCTGAGACTCCAGGCAGCAAGTGGTATATAAAGTGCGCTAAGCCAGAACAGGTAAGCGCCATGGGGCCGCTGAACTAAGCTGGGAAATCCAAAACAGGACGCTTTCGGCCGTGGCGCATGTTTTTCCATACACTTTATCGTGATTGATCTCTGCAGCAGTGCTTGGCTTTGCCCCGTTATATTATTTTGCCCATTGCGACACGCCGGGAAGCATCTTGGATTTGGTCAAATCAACGTATGGAGAGCTCTTGAGTCCATCGGATTCTGTCATATCCTGTCATCGGTTGTCTTTGCTTTCGCCGACCCCTAAATCAACGCTCAATCATCATCATTTGTCTAAAATCCGCGAGGTCCCGCTTACTGCAAAGAGTACCCAGCAAGCGATTCGATCAACAGCTACAACCATCTTTTGGACATCGGATACTCTTTTGACTGATTGGATGCACGATGTATCTCATATCGCTGGCTCTTGAATATGGGGCCCCCATGTTGTAAGTTCCCGTTTATCGTACTCGGATTCTTTGTGGAGCTGGCCACTCGGGACTTCAAGTGGCATTGAAATGCTGACCGCGGACATTTGCATGAAATAGTCTTATTACTTCCCCTCTCACGTCCTATACGGATCAGATTATCAGTATACATCGATCAAGAAATTCGGGGGGTTTCTCCCTCGATATTCCTTTGATCATGCTTGTCGCATCCATCCTCAAGTAAGAAAGGCCCATTGGTTAACCGCGGCTGCTCAATTCAATCACAATGACGCTAACGTTCTCTTTAGGGTGTTTTACTGGTTTGGTCACTACTACTCGCTCTCGCTGCTCGTACAAGCCGTGATCATGATTGCGGTCCAGGTCGTCTTGCTCAAAGTTGCATTGGATAACCGGCCGTCGCCGGGAGTAAAGAATAGCGTGGAGCATGTTCCGTTTAGCAATTTGGATGAAAAGGGGTTTGTCAGACCATACGAATTCTGGCAGTGGAAGTCCGCCAAGCCGTATGTCTTGTTCCCAATAGCTTTTTACACGTGGTCTGCCGGTTGGATGCTAATGACTTGGGTCCGTAGGTACTGGATGTTCTTGGCCTACTTCGTCGGGGCTCTATTCTTTGTCCAGATCCTTCTGCCGCCCATCGCTCAATCGGACTTGTACGTGAACCTACTGGGCTATGCTGGCCTGGCTGTAGAAGCTATCCTGCCCCTCCCTCAGATCATTGCCAATCACCGGTCTCGTTCATGCAAAGGATTCCGGCTTTCGGTGCTGGCATCCTGGATACTTGGAGATGTGTTCAAAATGAGTTACTTCTTCTGCAGCAAAGAAGTTATTCCCTGGGCCTTCCGGCTGTGCGGGATGTTCCAGTGTGTCTGTGATTTCTACCTCGGGGTACAATTCTGGATGTATTCTCGGCATACACTCAGGGCTGCGGGCGGCCCTAGGCATAACAACGCGAGCTGGCCAGTCGGGGAGAAAGACATACGGATGACCTAAGTTATGATGACAGCTTTTGAAAATGCCCAATGCCCACGAGAGCATGATGTATTGTAGATATTTAATACAGACCTTGCGCACAAGGTCGACTCGATATAGATATGTAGAACGAATAGACAAATTCACCTATATTAATATTTTGAAGTGTCCTTTCGTTGTAATTAGTAGCTCATGCATTGTTTGATTCTGAATCAAATGACAAGCTTTACTCCATCATTACGTGACTAGTGCAAGCCACGAAAAGAGCTCCCCGCGGTTACCCCGCTACTCAGGAAACAAGCTTCAAGTTGTCTTGTCTAGTAATTTCACTATCGCTCGCCTATTCTTTTAACTACTACAATCATGGCCTCAATCCGAATTGGCTACGTGCCAGGTAAGCAATTTTTCCCGTTATTGGCTTCATTTTTCCCATCGTCTGCACCGCTTGTCATTTGACATAATGGGCGCAAACCGCGGTGCCGAGGATTCCGTTATATAAATTCCTCAACCGGCAGCATATAAACCCTCATTGCCTGTCATGGCGTATTTATCGCGATATCAGCATTGAAAGTCTTCTCTGACAACATGTAGAGCACTACCTCACTCCCCTCCACCTGGCCCTTCGCTCACCGGCCGCCTCCTCTCTTCCATTCAAGATCGAATTAATTCCGTTCCCCTCGGGAACGGGGCACATGATCACATCTCTCCGAGAGAAGGAAATCGATGTCGCAATCGGACTGACCGAGGGGTGGATTGCTGGATTAGCTGGTAAGCAGCAGGCTCAGAAGGATGCTGCCTCGGGGGGTTACAAGGTGGTTGGCCATTGGGTTGATACGCCGCTGCGGTGGGCGATTATCACCGGCCGGGAGAGAGAGGAGCTTCACACTGTTACGGATCTGAAGGATAAGAGGGTTGGTGTCAGTCGGCTCGGGAGGTCAGTTTGGTTGCCGGACGTGGTTTCGAGAGTTGAGTGAGTGACTGATTTCGTACAGTGGCTCGCATATCATGTCATTTGTGCTGGCGCAGAAACAAGGCTGGAAGCCTGAGTCGTTTACTCCGGCTGTCCTTGGTCCGTTCGAGGCTCTGCGAAATGGGGTCACAGGGTACAAGGCCACGCACCCCGATGAGCCCGCCCCCTCGGCCGAGTTCTTCATGTGGGAACATTTTACTACGAAACCGTACTTTCAGGAGAGCGAAGACAAGCCTCACCCGCCACTGAAGAAGATCGGGGAGATCTTCACCCCATGGCCATCCTGGCTTATTGTCGCGTCCACCGCGGTCTTCCCTGACCCCGAACATGACGAGAAACTCCAGCAATTGTTCCAGGTGCTGGATAAAGGCATCGAAGAATTCGACAACGACTACGATCAGGTTGTGAAGCTTCTGGGTACGGGAGAATTGGGATGCACATACGCTGAAGAAGACGCAAAGGAGTGGCTGAAGGATGTCCAATTTACTAGCAGCACAAGGGGGGTGGACCGGAAGGTTGTGGACGGGGTTGTGGACGTCCTCAAGGTCGCTGGGGTCATTGACTCCACGATGTCGAACGATGAAGCCGCCGCGAGGGTGATTGGAATTCCTCGGTGATCTCCCAAGCCATGTGGGTTTTGAATATGTTGTTTAATCTTCTGTAGAGTAAAAGCCGCATGGTCGATATGTTTAGGAAAACAATCACGAATCAATCGGGACACAAGTCGCGTCTTATGTCGACATTACACACATCGCTTCTCACCTCGTTCATTTCGTGGTTGATCACAACTACAGCTATTGCATTCATGCTTTCGAGCTCTGGCACCTTGAATTTCCTTGACCTACCCTAATGGCCATAGTCGACGTTCTCCGTCGCATGTTTCTCTCGTGATTGTGACAACGGCAGAGATCTGACGCAACAACGCGTTCTTTGACATCATGGCGAACTGCGCACTCACTTTAGTCGTATCATCAAGCTTCTATCCCCGCTTGTTCTAGCTACGAGCGTCGTCAGTGTATGTCGTCAGTTGTCACTAATATCGCAAGCTTATATCCCGAAACAGAAAGTCCAGCATTCCTCAGGCAGCATGAGTCCCCCGACAACACCTCTGGAATGCCATGGCCCGTGTCTGCGCCAATCGAGAGCGCCAGTTTCCTAGAAAACAGGCTTCTCGATCGAATTTGGCATTCTGTTTTGGTGAGCTGACAGTATGACACTTTCATAGATCAAGGCACCAAGAGGAAGGAATGTCGTCAGTCGAAGGGGGAACAGCCTCAGTCAACAGACATTGACAATGGCAATAATGAGCTATAAGTATGTCTGTCATTCTCGATCCGGGCAATCGCTTGACTGAGCCTTGATATCGATTCTATCAGCTCGTCCAGTCTGCACTAGAGCCTCGGGGGCTTGCTTTCAGCCCCGTCCTATCTCTGAATACTCCCACACTCTTTCGGCCTCGTAGAACGTCATTTCATTAACTGGGTATACTTCGACCTTTCTGTCCTTTCCGCCATGTTTTTTCTAAAACACCTTCTTGCCTTGACGGCAGCGGCAGCTTCTCTGGAAGGAGTGTATGCCAAACTCGATCTTTCGTCTCCGTCCAACGTCGCAGTATACTGGGGTATGTCTCAGTCTTCCGTGTAATATTGAAAATCGTGATTGACCTCGTAAACGTCGATCACAGGTCAGAATTCTTTTAAGGGAACTGGAGATTTGGCGCAGCAGCGTCTTTCGTTCTACTGCGATGGTGAGTCAATCATTTTGGAATACTTCCGGGCTATATGCTGATGGATAATTGACAGACCCTAAGATTGATGTATGGGATGATATCAAGCCCAGAAGATGCTTGCTCACGATGCTTTAGGTTCTTGAACTCGCGTTTCTCATGACAATCAACGGCCAGGGTGGTGTTCCCGAAATCGACTTCTCAAATGCGAACGACAATTGTACAGTCTTCAAAGATACCAACCTTCGCAACTGCCCTCAGATTGGGTGAGTTCCGCGCTCTCGTGCTTCCGTACAGCCGAAACGCTAACAGACCATTCAGGGAGGATATAACGACGTGTCAGAAGAAAGGGAAGACCATTCTGCTTTCTATTGGCGGGGCCACATACAGCGAAGGAGGCTTCAGTTCTGAATCCGCTGCGAAGGCTGGTGCCGAGTTGGTCTGGCAGACCTTTGGACCTCCACCGGTCAACGCGACGGCCCGTCGGCCGTTCGGGAATGCGACGGTAGACGGGTTCGACTTTGATTTCGAAGCCGCCGTCACCAATGTTGCTCCGTTCGCGAACAGGCTTCGCGAATTGATGGATGCCGATAAAAGCAAACAATATTTCTTAACGGCTGCACCCCAATGCCCGTACCCCGACGCCGCCGATAAGGATATACTGAATGGTCCGGTGTCCATTGACGCTGTGTTCGTCCAGTTCTACAACAACTGGTGTGGATTGAACTCGTTCGAGGCCGGAGCGGACAAGCAGAGCGGCTTCAATTTTGAGACCTGGGACAACTGGGCCAAGACCGTCTCTCAGAACAAGAAGGCCAAGGTATTCCTGGGCGTGCCGGCGAACACGGGGGCAGCAGGCTCAGGCTATGTGCCCGCGGAGACTCTGAAGCCGATCATCGACTACAGCAAGAATTTTAGCAGTTTTGGCGGCGTGATGATGTGGGACGTCACCCAGGCCTACGGCAACAAGGGCTTCCTCGACGGCGTCGCCCAAGCGCTGGGCAAGACTGCTTCCAAGACTGCATCCCGCATTCGCCGTTCGTCCAGCTACCGACCTTTCGGCAGGTTCTGAGGGCAATGCTTGCTTGGACTGTATTTGACTTTCTCACCTGCACATCCTTAGCATTGGAGGGATTTGGTTGTTTATATTGTCTATTTTTGCCATGTTCGCTTGATTACTGCTCAATGGCGCGCATATATATTCGTTAATAGTTAATAGTAATATCACCTTGACTGTGCAGTTGACTGGAGTGCGACTTGTGTGGCCGATTCATCAGCCTGGAAGATATACTGTGCTTGTGGCTCTCTACAGACTATCTACTACTGTACTGACAAGCCAATTAAAAGACATGATGACTACTTTGTAGATCACAGCTCTGATCAACTTAGACGCTAGACCGACTACTGGAAGATTCATCAAGATGCGCATGTCTGTGGGCCAACTATTGATTTTCAGCTTTGCCGATCTTCCTATTTCACCGACTGTATCTAGATCAATATCCCCTCCTCAAAGTTACACAATTACATATCTACCAGCCCCAGTTAAATATTATCCAATGCATCTCCGCTGCACTGAAGCTGAAGCTGATCATTCCTCAATAGTCACTGCTAAGGTCCCTGCTGTGGAGTGACCATGTATGCAAACTGCAGAGGTGTCACAGACATGCATGCTTCTCTGCGCGGATCGCAAGAGGCGGGTTTGCGTCTTTTCTGGTATTATCCATGCCTTGAATACTGTCAAGTTTACTGGTTGTGTCGCTGTCAATCTTTCTTCTACGGTCCTTGTTTGAATCTACGCTGTCGACAATTCGTTGCATTCTACTTAGAAGGCCAACAGACCTTGGATAACCTCATAAGTCACCAAATTGGATATCCAGAAGAGAAAGCAATATGACAGACCCGCCCGTGTGGACTATGGACTATGGTATGTAATCAAATTCCAAGTTCTCGTCCAGACCGTGCAGATGCAGCTGCACGACCGTCGATCCATTCCCAGCCAGCCACTGCAGCTGAGGTTCTTTCCTTGGCTGTGTCTGAGTCCCGTAATGGATGCACGATGTATTTCGATCCCGACTACCCACTTATCTTGCATCGTGCTGCTCAGCTCGTCTATTTAAACAATGCTTGAGCGCGATGGATTAAGTCTTCTGGGTTGCTGTTCCATCGCTTCTCTACGGTGTACCAGTACCAGTCATCAGGATGGCTCCCAAGTCGCTTCTGTACACCCTCTTCGCCTCCCTCACCGTCGCTCTGGCGGCTTCCGTCCCCAAGACTGACTATGAGGTGATGATCATCGGTGGAGGGCCCTCTGGTCTGAGCGTCGCCAGCGGTTTGTCGCGGGTGCGTCGCAAGAACGTCCTGTTTGATTCGGGCGAGTATCGCAACGATCCCACGAGGAACATGCACGATGTCATTGGCAACGATGGTACCACCCCAGCCCTTTCAATATAGGATGTCGTGAAGACTAACTCAGTATTCAGGAGCCGTCCCAGCCGACTTCCGCGCCCTCGCCCGCAGCCAAATCTCCAAGTACAACCAGACCACCTGGGTGAACCAAAAAGTCGACTCAGTCGCCGTCATCACCGACGCAGACACCAACACCACCTACTTCAACGCCACGGTATCCGGCAAAGCCTACACAGCGCGCAAGCTTGTCCTCGGCACCGGCATGAGGGACATCCTGCCAGACACGCCGGGGCTGGAGGAAGCCTGGGGCAAAGGCGTGTACTGGTGCCCGTGGTGCGACGGGTGGGAGCACCGCGACCAGCCGTTCGGGATCCTGGGTTCCCTGCTGGACGTAGTCGGCAGCGTGCTGGAGGTGTACACGCTCAACACGGACATCATTGCGTTTGTGAACGGAACCCAGACGCCTGAGGCTGAGGCCAAGCTGGCGGAGAAGTATCCCAACTGGAAGAAGCAGCTGCAGGCGTACGGCGTGGCGCTGAATAACGAGTCTATCGAGTCATTTGAGCGTCTGCAGGACGGCGAGGACGAGCGGGATGACGAGGGCCGCCAGTTCGATGTCTTTAGGGTTAACCTTGCTGACGGCTCCTCTGTCGTCCGCAATGCGTTCATTACGAATTTCCCTGCTGAGCAGCGCTCATCTATTCCCATGGATCTAGGACTGAAGATGCAGGGGGACAAGATCGATACTAATATCAATGGGATGCGGACTAGTCGGGCTGGTGTTTTCGCTGTTGGCGACGCTAATAGCGATGGGAGCACCAATGTGCCGCATGCCATGTTCAGCGGCAAGAGAGCTGCTGTTTTTGTTCACGGTATGTATTTTCCTGCAGATCTTGAAAACTTGGGCGGAGTGCTAATGATCATCAATAGTCGAAATGGCTCGCGAGGAATCCCAGGCTG
Organism: Scortechinia acanthostroma; assembly: GCA_011319215.2. Taxonomy (NCBI): domain Eukaryota; kingdom Fungi; phylum Ascomycota; class Sordariomycetes; order Coronophorales; family Scortechiniaceae; genus Scortechinia; species Scortechinia acanthostroma. The sequence goes on from JAABUG020000004.1 coordinate 78,252, forward strand.
CGATCTCCAAGCGGACGCTGCCCTCCAGACGGGTCATGGAGAAGGAAGCAGAGAGACGCATGGGAAGCGATCTGGAGAAGCTGTGGGAGCGCGTCCGTCGTGCCTAGTCAGGATCTATGCGTTCACCGTCATGAAGCTCATATCATTAGTTATAGGGTTAGATACGATAGTAATCCAAAGTAGTATTCAAGCTTCTGATCTTAAAGCGTACAACATAGGTATATGGAGATCGACCTCTTCCAGCGATTTAAGCATTACTGATTACAAACCCCCCTTCTCTCTTTCCCTCCGTTCCTCGCCCTCAGATCATCATATTACCATCGTTTGAATTTCACACTCCTCCTCAGACCGGGACAGATATGCTACACCAGTCAGGTAAACCGTCCATCTTTGCAGACATGAAGCTAGTCATAGAGCAACTTCTACTCAGCCTCCTCTTCTTCCTTGCTGGATGTAAGGAAGAAGCGACCCTTGGGCTGACCGGGCTGCTCGTACTCGACAGTCAAACGAGCCAGGTGACCAAGCAGATTCTCCATCTTGATATCGCCCTTGTCTCGCTTGGCTCGACCGAGGTTTTCGAGCCACTTGAACTTGTTGAGCATGTAGTACACGAGCGCAATGACAATCTCCACACCCAGCGAGAAGCCCCAGACACGGACCACGGTGACGATATCCGTCCAGCCGTTGCGGGTTTCGACGAACGAGTCCTTGGGCCTGGTCGGCATTGTCTCGTTCGAGAACCAACCGAAAAGGCAGAAGATGGTTGCCAGCACGTCCACGCCCAGAATAGCAGTGATCAGGTGGATGGACGGCCAAGTGTCCACGCCGCGAGTCACGAAAATGAGCCAGTTCTCGGTGAGGGCGACTTCCAGGAACAGAACCTCCTGGACAGAGCCCCAGTTCTGGATGATACCACCGGACGGAAGGAACATGGTACCGCGCACGACCCAGGTACCCATCGCCAACAGCAAGCCCAAAAGCACTGAGATGAACCAGATCTTAGGGAGTTGCCATTCCACAGGCCGCAGTTCAAAAGAAGCATTATCATACGCCACTGCCACAGTAGCTAAATCCGCGAAAAGAGCAAGGAAAACAATCAACTCAACGCGGATGCTTTCGTTGAGGATGATCATGGACGTCACCAGGTAGATCTCCAGGTGCAAGCAAAGCGCGATACGATACTGGATGTAGGACTTCATGCGGTGGAAAATTTGCCGAGCCACCTTGATCGAGTCAATGATGGTAGACAATCCGGGCTCCAAGAACACAATGTCCGATGCAGATTGCGCTGCCTCGGTTGCGCCTTCTACCGCAATACCGCAATCAGCTTTCTTCAATGATGGCGCATCGTTCACTCCATCACCGGTCATGGCCGTTAGGTGACCTCGCTCCTGGAGCATTTGCACCACCTGATATTTATGCTCTGGGAACACTTCCGCGAAGCCGTCGGCTTTTTCAACCAGATCACTTGCCATGACACCACTCAGGCCACCATGGATGAGCTTATCGGAATTATACACTTTGGTTCCCAGTGCGAGCATTTTGCATGTCTCCTTGGCAATAGCCAATGCGTCACCAGTAAGCATCTTGACACTGATTCCAAGATTCTGGGCTTCATTGATCGTATGCGCGGTATCTTCCCGAGGCGGATCGAACATGGGAAGCATACCAAGAAGCGTCCAATCCTCTCCTTCTTTCTGCACCGCAACACCCAAGGATCGGAAGCCTCTGTGGGCGAACTCCTGCGCCTTATTCTTGTAGACATCGGCAGTTTCTTTAGGACAGTTGGTAAGGGCAAGCACTGCCTTTGGGGCACCCTTGGTACAGGTATACTTGATTCCATCACAGGACGCCACGGTCACGATCCGCTTGGAAACGGGGTCGAATGGGATATATTTTTCGGTCTTCCAACCCCGTCGAAGAATCTCTCTCGCTCTAGGATACTGCCTGAGCGTGAGAATTGTAACCTTATCGATGGGATCAAGCGATTCGATATTATGAGATGATGCCAGGGCTGCCACGGCAAACATCCAATCAACGTCCACACCTTCTGCCACATACGGCTCTCGGATGCTCAACTTGTTGGCCGTCAATGTTCCCGTTTTATCAGAACAGAGGATATCGACGCCCTGTTTTCTTTTAGCACTATTCCCTCCACATCCGGAGCAAGAATTCAACCTACAGCAAGTGATTCAATCGCAGTCAGTTTTTGCACAATAGCTTTCTTCTTTGCCAGATAAGCTGCTCCAACAGCCATAGTGGTGGTGGTCACAACAGGAAGACCAACGGGGACACCGATAATCAGCAACGACAGTGTATAGTGGAGAAGCGTCTGCTGGGGAGGCGAAGCAATGGGAATATGGCGGAAGAAGCCGCCAATCCAGGCAGCCAGAATCCATGCCATGACAATAACCAAAAGGGATGTACCAATCTGGTCCATGACAATTTCGAAATGTCCTGCACCCTTCGCTGCCAAAACCATGGAGGCAGTTTTGCCAACGAAAGAATTCCTCGCACCGGTCTGGACAACTGCGTAGGCCTTGCCGCGCTTGCAACCGGTCGTGTAGTAGATCACTTGACCCATATATCGATCGACAGCGAGAGACTCTCCTGTAATGGCCGAATGATCACAGGCAAGGATGGGGTGGCTGCGTTTTCGGGCGGACTGCTGTTGTTCATCCCCTTCCTTACCTTCCTGATCTTCCTTGCCTTTCTCATCTTCCTCGACATCGGACTCGGAAGTGCTACTGAGATCACCTTGTTCTTGCATTCTTTGGAATTCTTCCCACCCATTGGGGTCATTGTAATCGCAGATAATCTTTGCATCAGCAGGAACCACTTGACCTTCACCAACAATGATCTAGAAAGGCACGTCAGCATGTAGCACGAAGAAAGACAGTGTTGGACTGTCACATACCACATCACCCGGAACAAGCTCTCGGGCCAAGATCTCTTGTTGCTGACCGTCCCGGACGACTGTCGCTCTCATGGCAATATCTCCCTTCAAACTGGCAACAACGTCGGCAGCCTGTTTTTCCTGATACCAACCGACTGAGGCGTTCAGACACAAGATACCAATAATGACACCAAAGTCAATCCAGTCATCCAGACCTGCCGCAAGAAGCACGGCCAATTCCATGACTATAAAGATGCAGGATTAGAAACATTGTACTAGGCGCTGACGAGTCTAGGTCATAAGTCATACCATAGAGAATTGGGCCTCTGAAATAGGACAGGATTTTGGCGATCGGGTTCTCCTTCTCAGACGTGAGTTCGTTCCATCCTGCGGCGCGACGTCTGACAGGAACTTCCGAGCTGGGCAGGCCTTGACGAATGTCTGTAATGAGCCACTCTGGCGGGAATTGGCCCGGTTCTTGAGCTACTTGTTTGACTTTGACCTTGCGCTTCTTCCAAGGAGCGTACCACAATCGCTTATATTTTTCTTCCTCGCCCGCCTCTACCCTGCCAGGCTCACGGTAGGTCGAGACATACTTCACAAGCTTGCCATACTCGTCAAGATTCGCCCAATCCTCTTTGTAAGACACACGGGAGATACGTCTTGAAGATTGAGAGACACGGGATGGGCCGCGTTCGACATCGCCTTGACCTTGACCTTGACCTTGATCTTGAGAGGGAGCTTGTTCAGCCATCTTTGCTCCTTGGCACCCTGCCTAGTGCCTAGGGCGTCAACAAAAGGAGTTTGCAACCGACGTCCTGAGTTTCGAGGTATTCCCAAGCCAGGTTCCCCGTCAGCTTAGAAAAAGTAGAGAACGAATTCAGTCTCGAAAAGATGCAGCAATTTCAAGGCCCTGGAGTAAAGAGCGGTAGATGATGGGCTATGTTAGTGAGAGAACTCCCCTTCGCGCCCAGGCAAGATGTAAGGATAATGGAGGATTGTCCAAATGTCCAATTTTCCTGAAATGCAGGGCCCTGGAGCAGGTCATTACCGTGGCCTGCGAAAACTTTCAAACGCCGGCAGCAAATGTTGACGTAGTATAGACTGGCTTGGGGCGGAACGGAGAGCAAGCTAATCAGGAGCTTCGCGCGCTGCTGTATCCTCAACCCCAGTCAGAGACTACGGGTAACCTACGGGTCTTGACTGCTGATTCGGCAATTGCTGATGGTCTTGACGTATGAGACAGCGCCATGGCATATCCCGCTGAAGCTTCCCGACTACGCCCAGGTAGTCTCCAATCAAGGAATGTATTCCATACGTCCCGGTCATTTTTCCGGCCAGGGCGAATACCTTGAGAATCGACGAACTGAAAGAAACCAGCGAAACAGCCTGACACTGGCTGTGAGCTCTCAGCTTTGAGGTATGGCATACCATCGGCATACCCCAGGGGACCCACGGAAGCTTGACAGGAGACCATGGCGATAGCGGTCAAGAGACGAATCGTGATGAAGCTAAGGCTGAAGCTTGTTCCTTCTTTCTCGCTAAGGCAGGCTTCTTCCAGACGCTCATAGGCTCAGCAGAAGGTGTGTGGGGATGGCGTCGATAGGGTTGTGGAGTAGGAGACCCTGGCTTGTAGATACTGATTATGGAGTCTCAAGTTTGGAGTACCGCATAGCCCGATGCAATGCCAATTTAGCGCTCCCGAAAGATCCGGGGTGTGGTATGTAACCTAACGTATTTGATTTTACGGGCCCTTTTTTGGCTTTCTGAAACCAAGTGATGATATCTCTGTATGATCTTGACATGGTCTAGACGTAATCTTCTCGTTATCCTGCGTGGTATCTTGCCATATAAATCAGTACAGATCAGGCATTGAACTGTAAAGAAGGTGGGGCTCCGTTAGCTTGTGAGAGTAGGCAAAATCCCAAACTAGTAGAGGCACAAGTGGACGAACTTTCTACAATGCGATGAAGAAGATCCAAAGCGAATAAGGCGAAAGGAAGGAAAGAAAGACGATCAAGTAGACGGATGACCACAGACCAACTGGTAAGCCATGGAACAACGCTGTCGGTTCTCGCCGGATGGCTCAGGTCCACCAAAGCAGGTAAGGTAGTGTTGTCTTCGACGTCATGTACATCAACTTTGGCTTTTTATGAGATCATGACTCTATCGATAATTGCTGTCGATGCAGCTGAGAGAAACTTAAAGTGAATTGTAATAGGAAAGATGATCAATGAAGAAGAAGTGGAGCGACGGAGATTCTGTATAGAACGTGCACGGACCACGGCAACTACTATGGTGTGTAGATAGCGCCCTGTTCAGCTGTTTAGGGAGGGAAAACAAGTCATTGCCGCAGAGAAGAAGATTATAAGTATTCATCTTGCTGCAATTAATACCTATACTTATCGTAAGGCGACGATTCAGCATACAGACAACATACATTCACTTTATCCGATTCTTTTTTTTTGCGTCTCTAATATCTACATGGAGTAGACACATGCGTGGCTTCGTCGGTCCAATATCTAACTATTCATTTATTTGCCCGTCTTGCCGGTGGGAATGTTGAACAAAACAGCCGGCTTGCCTGGTGCATAGGCCCGGTCAACACGGTAGTAGCCCTTGCGCTCAAACTGGATGATGTCACCCTCCTTCAGTTCAGCGACGTTGCAGTCAGCAACGGCGTCCTCTCTGAACTCGGTGTTCTTGTTCAGGACATCCTCAAGAACGTCGTCCTCCTGCAGGGAGTCCTTATTGAGGAGGTAGTCGAAATCGACCAATTCCACGGGAATTAGCTCCTGTCCCTCAGTAGACAGCCATGTGACCTTCTTCTCGGTCTTCTTGAAATCACCTTCCAGGTGGAGTTCCAGCTCCAGCCCCGTAACGATGCCCGATGTAGGATCGGTCTCAATCTTACGGACAAAGGCATTGCCCCAGGCCATCAGGGTAATCTCTTCATCTTGCTTGAAGCTCTTGGCATCTTCCTGGTCGAAAATGACCGTGGGACCGAAAACAACTTTCTTCATGCCAACTGCAGGGTTCTTGCCGTGCTTGGGTTTCTCTTCAGTGTAAGGGGCCGGGGCTCCCTTTACGACCGCCTTGACCATGTCCTTCTTGAGAATGGCAGTGTGACGAGGGGCGACAGGGTCAATGTACTTCTTGTTGGTTGCCCAGATCAAGGTCCAGTCAAGGTTGGTGATGTTCTTGCTGGGTCCCTGCTTAAGAATGAATTCTCTCAGAGCAGGGATGGTCATTCCTCTTCGTCGGATACCTCTGATGGTGGGGAAACGAGGATCATCCCAGCCCCAGACGATGCCTTGGTTCACGAGCTTGGTAAGTTTTCTCTTAGACAGCAAGGTGCGGATGAAGTTCATGCGAGCGAAATCCCAGATTTGGACATGGCGAAGCTTGAGTGTGTCCAAGAACCAGTAATATTGAGGGTTGCGGTCACGGTACTCGATAGTTCTGAGGGCATGGGTCACACCCTCAATTGCGTCGACGATAGGGCAGGCGAAGTCGTAGGTAGGGTAGATCTTCCACTTGGTTCCAGTGCGGTGGTGAGGAGCAGGGTTGCAGCGGTAGATGACAGGATCACGCATGGCCTTGTTGGGGTTATCAACAGACATCTTGGCTCGGATGCACCAACGGAGACCCTCAGGGGTACCCTTCTTCATCTCCTCGAAACGGGCAAGGTTCTCCTCGACGGATGCATCACGACGCACGCTGGGCTTTCCATTCATTCTCTGCTCAGCCATGACCTCCTTCTCGGTATCGTCGGCGTAGGCGTTGCCGTCCTTGATGATTTGAAGAGCGTACTGGTAAAGCTCGTCAAAGTAGTCACTGGTGTAGCTCATCTTGTCGGGCTTGATGCCCATGAGAGCAAGATCTTCAATAATAGCGTCCTGGAACTCGAGTTTCTCGTTCGAAGGATTTGTGTCGTCGAAGCGGACA
>JAABUG020000004.1:85195-121708 GCA_011319215.2 Scortechinia acanthostroma
AGACCGGGAATTCACCGTGGCAGCAGTAGCATTTGGTCCGGCATGCAGGGCAGCTGGCAAGGAGGGCACTGCATCAACATCACTCATAGCGGTAGTAATCGATTGCTGGGTGTTTCGATCGTCATTTTCGGAGGCCGTGGCGGACGAAGAGCACTCGTAGTCGAAACCACCAGCGGTCGCGCGTGGAAGCTGGTGCTGGACCACGCCTGAAAAAGCGAGGATTCCTATCTTTGTAATTATTCACGCGGCCGTCCGATCACCAAACCGGACTGAAAGATACGTATATGAAGAATACCTTCAGATCCGGGAAGAGAGTTGCTGTTGAACCAGTGGTGACACGGTAGCTAAAGGGGAGGGGAATATGGCGCTTTTGGCGTGATGTCAAACGTTGAGATGAGAAGTGAGGAGAATATAGTTAAATGTAGATAAAGAAGGTAGGAAAGGCCCAGAGATAGATGAGGAAGACGTGTCGTGAGGAGAAGACGAGGATTCAAGGATTGGATGGGAAAAGAAGAGGAATTGGTGGAGATTAAAGGAAGAGAGGGAAGCAGAGCGAGAGAAGGGGACAAAAGAAGTCGAAGCAGCGATTCTCTGGGTTAGTGAGTTTTAGCGGGAAACGAGGACAAGAGACTGGGACTCAGAGCCAGAGTAGTCCTCTCAAAATCGCAGAACTGCAGACTAGTCAGATTATCGATACTCCGTTCTCCGTACGTATGGGTGGTAGTATCTAGTAGATAGTCTAACTGGGATAGGATCTATCTATCTAGTGAGAGATAATCTGGTAGCATCTTGGGGGTTAGGCAGATGGATCCTCATCAGAAATTGTCAAACGGGACCATTATTTGGCCACCAGCTGGTTTTGGTTGGGTAGTGGTCACGGGATATGTAAGATGTTGGTAAAATTACCCAAATTACAGCCATTTGCAATCAACCTTATCGAAATCACCCTTTATTGATGAGAATTACTTGACAGAAGAACAGTGGCATCGCATCCATGGATGATTTGTCGAGTTGATCACAACCCAGGGCGACATCTATTTTTATTATCGAATGTCGTATGCATGAGACTCGTCCATCTGTAACAGCCGTGGAAAGTACAGGTGGGTTGCTGGATATTCTTGAAACAGCAGTACTCCGCAGCGTACGTTGCCAAGGCATGGAGGACATCAACTTGCTTGGAATCAATAATATCATCCACAGGATCACGGCTATCTGCCTAAACAGCGGGGTATTCGAATGCAAATGTAGAGTGGCACTTTCCTCATACGTCAGACTCGGAGCCTGTCTGAGTGTCTGTCGATATCGTCTGTATCTCGTGGAAAGAGCTGGTATCTACAGAGCTTCGAGTGTCTCAAGAACATGGATCCAAACCGATCCTAAGTGGGAGAATGGGAGTCATCGTCCAGCTGCTGCGGAGTACGTAAATTAGGCCCTGCCTCAAGCCAATGACTGAGGAGATGGCAACTGAGCCTTTCTGTTTCCGGCCTAGCAGTAGCAGGATTAAGTCAAACGAGTCTGAGGAGACCCACTTAAAAACTGGAAGTGATCTGCTCCTGTGTAGCCAATGATCAGACAGCCTAGCTCAGCTTATCGCCCCACTTTGCCCCTTCCGTCAGCCGTTGCTGGCTTTGCGAAGTTGCCCCAAATGGCGAGAGGCCGAGAGGGGGCAAAGTCTGACGAAAGGTGTCCCGGTTTTCGAACTCTGAACGATGAAGGTGTCACCTCTCGTCGTCCATAGGTAGATAGACATGTCGGCATGTTCTGCTCGTACGATAAGATTGAGGTAAGGGATCTGTCTAGACTCTCGAGGGAGCAGGCCGTCCTAGTAGAAACTCTTCACCATGTCGCTGCCAACCAATAGATGACCTAGCTCTCATAGCAGGCGGAGCTCCAAGGCAATCAGCAATCAACAACCGGGTTCTGCGTAACTCAACTACGTCCCCTTCTACGCAGTGCCCTTAAGAGTAACTGCGCTGAGTGAGCGGTCTCAAATCTCATGGCAATAATTAATATTAATGCCAGTAACAAAATCATAACAGCCATCATCACAGGGCTTTTACAGCACTCTCCCCACTAATTGATAGCAGCCGTTCCTGGATTTCCGCTTAACCCCTTCTTGCGCCTTTCAAGGCTGTCTGCAGCTTACGCCTGGTCAATCATTCCAAGATGGAGCTTATCAGGAAGCTTGTGGATACGACGTTTTCCGTCACGCACATGGACGCTGTTGATGCTCTTCGAGCTTTCTTTATCTTTTCAACCTGCACGGTACGAATATCTCGAGTGGTGGGAGGACGATGATTACTTCGGCAGTGATGCATCAGTCTAGGCGAGACCCTTCGATGATGGACTAAACCAAAGGAATAACTGCCAGATACTGTCGATCAGTGTGCCAAACACACTTCGCGCCCGTTTCGTCACTTATGGTGCTCGTGCGACTCCAACAACGGTCGAGTCGAAACCCCTTGCGCGTCCCGATTCCCCGGACAGATCTCGCGTACGACTCGCACTCGATCGCCTTGCATCTTTGAGAGTCCCTCACAGCTACTTCACGCACTTTTATGTGGCCTCTGTGCTCTCTTCGTTGTTTTGGGCGTTCCAATTACTGTTCAGAGGCCCTGCGTTTCAGGCCATTGCGACAAGGATAGGCCCACAACACTTGGAGAAGTCAATGTCCATACATCAAGTCTTACTATGCTGGGCATTAATGTTGGTGCAAGGAACTCGGCGACTGCATGAGAGTCGCATCTTTTCCAAGCCATCCTCTTCTAGGATGTGGTTTGTCCATTGGCTTCTAGGCCTCGCCTTTTACCTTGCTGCAACGGTCGCCGTCTGGATTGAGGGAACAGGTATGCGTCTGGGTACTAGATCCGAGAGATTACTCTCTAACAATCTTCACCTTCCTAGGAACTCTCATGACCCACAAGTTGACTCTCGATGATGTTCAAGTAACCACCGCTCCTACCCTTCGCACATTCCTCTGCCTTCCACTATTTCTGCTCGCCTCGGGTATTCAGCACGATTGTCACCACTATCTCTTCTCGCTTAAGAAGTATACCCTTCCGACTCATCCTATGTTTCGGAATATCGTATGTCCCCATTACACGGCCGAGTGCGTGATATACCTGTCGTTGGCTCTGTTGGCTGCACCGGATGGCGAGATGGTGAACAAGACACTTTTGTCATGTTTCACCTTTGTAACGGTGAATTTGGGTGTAACGGCCGCAATCAGCAAGCAATGGTATGAGCAGAAGTTCGGACCGGACGCTGTCAAGGAAAGATGGTGCATGGTTCCTGGACTCTTCTAAGCAAAGATAGCTTATGCGCTCGAGTTCGTACCTCGGATCAGAAACACTAGAGACGTCGTCTGGAAGATCATCGTTTGCTTAGGAATTTCATTGTATTTCCCAACTTTGAGACCTTGAGCACGTCCCGATACGTCAAACTGATCCGAGTCTCCCTCTCATACCAACCACTCTGATATCGGTCCGGTTCGCGCAGCAAATCCCAATTGGAGATGGTGTCAGCACTTAGGTCGTCGTCCTTGCGGGTCTCCGCAATGCCGTGCAAGAAATCTGTGTAGATAGTTCGCCTGGTAACCAGAAGACTGCGCCTCTCCTGCAAGATTCGATAGTGAGGCTGCCGAGTGCCAACCATCCCGCTGGTGTTTCCATCACTGCTCAAACCGGGCTTTGGATACAGATCTAATACAATAGGTGCTGCCAGGCTCACGGTAGCAACCAGCGGATAGTACGCGGCTCCGTCCTCATGCGGCATTATTCCTTGGCCGGGGGAGTACTCGTTCACGAGGACATGGTTTGGAGCGCCGTGAGGGGCGCCTGCGAAAACGCCAAGTGAGTTCAAGCGAGGGTTGATGATAGGTGAGACGAGCCATGAGGGCAACGGTGATGCGATTAGAGTATTCGACGTGGTCAGGGCGGAGGGCCAAGTCTGAAGCCGGCGGTGGGAGAGCTGAGTCCACCGGGGGAGAGGGGCAGTCGTTATCTTCTATCGTCAGCGCGGTTTCACACGGTGTGCAGTTTATGAGCATGAGTGATTGATGGATCATCACTAGCTCTTTGCCAGCGCTACATAGGCCAGAGTGACCCTACGGAGCTACACACTCGTGATCGAAAACATACCTTCTGCAGCAGCAACTCCTCCTCTTCCTCAGTGATAAAGTCTGCAATGTAGAATGCGTCATCAGGCAACGACTTGATCCGGGTTGCTTCAAGATTGAATTCCATTGCAGCCTCTCAACCCATTAATGCCTAAAATGCCACCAGTATCAGTCTCATTGGACCCATCATCCCTCGGTAGGCATAGCAACAACAAAGCTCTGATCAATGATGTTGCAGAGTCATACAAACCAGCTCCGAAAGTAGGGGAGTAGAGCTCATCAGCGTACCTCAATCTAAAGACCTCTCAGTTCACACGAGAAACAAAGAATCCAATGTCGTCATTCACGGTTCGCATCTAGCCTGCCGACCTGTCTGCCTCAGGCTGCAAGCCACCCCACCAAACCCCACTCAACTCTGACAATAGCATCAATATCCGATCCTGAGAACCACATCGGATCCTCGGCGCCGACCCTGACCATACTTCCAGCTACTCTCTAGCCAAGTCCAAGCTCCAAAGAACTTCCGTTCTTGGTACATCGCTCCCCGGTCTCGGACCCAAAATTCACTCCTGCACGGACATCCCATCAACTAGTTGCCTGAGGTCTAGGATGGCCCCCAAGAACACCGCCAAAGGAGGCGACAAGAAAGGCAAGGGGAAAGATGCGTCGGAGGGGGACAAGGGCAAGGGAGGAGGGGGGAAGGGGTTGAAGCCCGCTACGTCGATTAATGTCAGGCATATTCTTGTACGTAAATCTTTCTCTCAGTATTGGCTTCACACAATCACTTTCGCTGCGCTCTACTTCTGCCGGAGTATATTCCATGTATAACCACCGGCGTCCCAGCTACGTCTAGACTAATGCTCACGAACGTAGTGCGAGAAATTCTCTAAGAAGGAAGAAGCGCTTGAGAAATTACGCAACGGTGCTAAATTCGACGATGTGGCGAGGGAGTACTCGGAGGATAAGGCTCGGCAGGGTGCGTTTCTGTTTTCTGTTTCTGTTTCTCTCTTTTGCTTCTTTCTCATTCGGACGCGGATATCAAGAAATGGAAGCTGACTTTGCTGATGACAGGCGGCTCTCTTGGGTGGAAAGTCCGAGGCAGTCTGAACGGGGACTTCGAGAAGGCTGCGTATGAGCTTGAGCCCAGTACGACGGCGAACCCCAAATATGTGGAGGTGAAGACCGGGTTTGGGTACCATATCATCATGGTTGAAGGGAGGAAGTAGTCTCGTCTCTATGGTCAATTTACTGCAGTTGAGCGTTTTCATATCAATACCTCGAGATGTCTGATCGGGATGGAATGCACAGTAATGAAAAGTATCTCTATGATGAAATCAAGGTCTACTATGTATGTATATATGTACAAAGAACGTCGAACGGATCAAACACTACTCCTTCTTTTCAGATAACGCCTTCGCCCGTGCTTTGGCTTGCTTCTCGCGCTTCTGTACCACGGCTTCAGCACCGATGCCGCCGAATACAAGGCCGATGCCGAGCCACTGGCCTGCGGACAAGGAGTGTCCAAACCAGAACACGCTCAACAGCATGGTGAGCATCTTGCGCGTGACGGTCACAGTCACCAGAAGCAGAGACGAGAAGCGAGAAAGCGTATAGAATATAAAAAGCTGGCCGATGGCTCCGCAGGCGGCAAATCCGAGCACGTTCTTCATCACCTCTGGGTGTCGAGAGAGGAAGGAAATGGCGGATGTAAGCTCGGTCTCGGTAGAAGGTGGAATGGGGATGGGAAGAAGAGCATGCAAGACGCCGTTAGAGGACAGATGGGGCATGACGAGCAAGTAGGTGGCAGTCAGGACCGTCGAAAGGACGTTCTGCGCTACCATCATCTGCGGTCCGGTGAAGCGCGTGTAAATTTGCGGTGAGCTGAAGACATGGTCTTGGGTTGTGTTCGTGAGCCCGTCCAGAAGGAGGTTGATGGAAAGCAGGAAGATCCCATACAGAGATGAGCCGGACTGGTTCTTCGCTGCCGACGCGGCGACCTTTTTGCTGGTTCCAGGGTGGTGGAGGGTGAAAGTTGCGACTCCAAGGGTAACCAGCAGAACAACGCCGTACTTGTATAACGGATACCTCTTGCGGAAGATAGTCAAGTGGAGAAACATCACAGGCAGAAGCTTGCATGATTTGGCGAGAATGAAGGTCAAATAGTCGATGTGCGCAAGACTGGCATATCCAAAGGGCGACGCCAGCGACGAGGAGATGCTGACCAGGAGCAACGGGAAGAGAATCTTGCGGGTCGGGAAAATGGACGGGACCTTCTTGCCCGCCGGTGTAGAGAAATAGAGATAGAGGAAACCGGTGATCGCAGCAAAGGTGGATTGTATGGTGTTGAGAACGATCGAGAAGGTGAAGCGCTCTGTTGGCGGGTTTGGTTCTTCAGCAGTTGGAGGACGCACTGGGAAGTTGACAGTGGTGATAGCCTCCTGAAGGACACCCCAGGACAGACTTCAAAATATTAGACACTGTATATGGAAACGATACTCGTGCGCCGGAGGTAAATCACTTACAATGATGCATAAATACCGAGGACACAAATCGCAAGTTGCATCAATCCCGGAGTCTCCAGGGGAGCTTCAGGCGCTTGTCCTTTTGTCGAGGCAGCTCCATTTAGGATAACAGGCTTCTGAGCGCTGCCATTCTGTCGCGTAGATATTGACTCGGATTCTCCAGGCACAAGATGCATCAATTCAGAAGAAGTGGCCCGTTGTAGAGGCACGGCCTGTTTTTGGCGCGCCATGAGTGTACGTCTCTATAGAATGACGGAGGTGGGAGATGAATGAAAGACAATGAATCATGCGAGATATAGACCAAGACCAGTAACGGCTTCGCTTGGGATAAGACTCGAAGGCATAAAAAAGGATAAACCAAAAAGGAAAAAGAATATCAGGGGACGGATGACAATCTCATTTGGAGACACAGGCCGTTGATGCCATGTGTTCTGTTCTTCTTTTGCCAAAAACGCGCTGCGCGGAATTTCGGCGCGATCGCCCTAAATTTTTCCCTCTCCGCCTGCAAGACTCCATCGCTGTTCTCCGGCCCCCCGCAAATCAAGCAATAATTATCACTTTCTACATCGAGTATCATTGAATATGACCATTCTATGTCTAAGAGGGTAGATACGGTCTGTTGAGAGTAAGCAATGACCATCAATTACCATCCCTGTATGGAATACAGTGGCTATCTAAACCGTCGAACCCCCACAGTCTGATAAGAGCCTTTATCTAGGATCAAAACCACGAGTCTCTGCTACACCATCCGCACAAGACAAACTTCCAGCAACTCACGATGCCAACTGTACTCACATCAACACCCCAGGCTCCAAAGCCCTCGGCCCTCACTACCCTCTTAACCTCGACCTCCGCCTCCTCGAACCCTCACTCCGCAACTACGATCCAAGTCCTCCACAACCTCCAGCATCAGCATCTTTGGACCTCTCTCCAGATCCATGACTTGCAAACACCCAATTCCTCCGTCCCATCGTTGTCGACCTCAACATCTACAGAACGACTCTCCAGCTCACCCTCCTTCCTGATCTCCGGCATCCCGCCCCACAGAATCTATACGCATCCAGACGAGCAGCTGTTCATGCTCGAGAGGGGTCTTCGCGAAGACGACATCGAGCTGGAACGGATGTTTGTTGTTCCCACCGCTCATGGACAGTCATGGAGTCTGCGCAAAATGGCCGCCGTGTTCGATGCGCTTCCCGAGGACGAGGAAGAGTCGCATGCTCAGTCATTAGATGATGCCGAAGAATCCGGTAATAATGCTGAGAAGGGGGCGAAGCTGACAGAGTACTACGAGTACAGGCGAAAGGCTCGAGTCACAAAAGAGTGGGGTGGGAAGAGACTTCTCTTGGCCATGGTTGATCGAAGCATGGGTGGTGATGGTACCGTGGTGTACTATGTCGTCCAGGAGGGTGCTGTGAAGCCGAGACAGAATTGAACGAGGTTGTGCGACCATACAACTCCATCAAGAATGTACGGCGATATGGGAACTGGCTGGTACCGACCATATCCATGGCTACGCTTAAATTTGTCCTGCAAGCCAGCAGCACACTGCATCCGGCATTCCACAAACCATTCGAATTCGCTTGAAGCTCGAACCATCAGAGCTATATACCAGTAAAGTGCTGGACTGCGAACATATACCAAAATTGCTCACTCGCTCAAGTCAATAAGACAAATATAACTGCCAACATCCAGTCAATTGTGATGGGTATCGTTCAAAACTTATCGATCCGTCCGGAGTAAACAAAACGAACAAGCGACCCCTATGTACCTTCTAAATACCATATACAACACCACTCCTCTCAAGCTGCTCCTGTTCCATCTGGCAACTGGTACAGTATTTATCGTACCACTGCTGAACGTCACCCGCGTGGTCGGCAAAAACAGTTTGACTTGCTTGGTCAACCTGGGCGTCGAACTCATCATCCTTTCCAAGGAGCTTTTCGACTTGGTGACAGCGTCTCAATTCCTGCCGGAGCCATCGCTCCCACTCGCCTTGAATGACCTCCCTTTCAATGCTGTTCACTACCCGGAGTGCCACTAACAAGTTGTGTCTATACATAGCGAGTCGCTCGCGGGTTTGATGGATCCGCCTGGCTGCACTCCGTGTCACTGAGTCTCGAGGACCTGAAGCGCCGAAGGAAAGGACTGTCCCTTGGTCGCTCACTGTCTGCTGGTAGAACGTAGAGAAACATTTACTCTTGTTGTTGCTAGATTGGCCAACAGTGGCATTAGCAATCACCTCGTCGATGTCCCTCATATAGATGGCCTTGCTCATCACATGACTGGGACCGACCCCAAGACGAGCCATGAAGTTTCCCACGTTTCTCTCATGCCACCAGTCATAAGAGTACCGAGATGTGAAGAGTCCGTTCATCAAAGCGCTGCAGATCAGCAAAGCTAAAATAACCGTGTTTGCATTCGTTGTTTTCCAGGTCCAGCGAAGGAGGGCGAAAGTCCACATGATTATGGACGAAACGGCGCTCTCAAGGAAAGAAAGTAGCGTCTCGAGTAAGAGTTGAGCTAAGGTTCTCTGACGCCGAGGCTTTCGAGGTTCAAGTTTCAGAACCGATTCGTTGGACGAAAATTGAGATGTATGTTGTTGGCGTCCGATGTGACCGAATATGGTGATGGCCTTTTTTGTTCGGCTATGAATGCCCAATTTTCGCACCTGATCGCTGACAAGATCAATGAGGTCTAGAGCATCTTGCTCTAAGTCGCCCATTGCTTGCTTCTCGATGATTCCTTGAAATAACTTAGTGATTGTGCACGAAAAGAATCTCACAGTGCTAATGAAATACTTACTCTGGAGGCCATGAGGAGATCCAAGCCACTCAAGTTTCGTGTATATTGCAAGCTTGCTTTTCCCCTTTGCGACAAATGTAATCACAATCTTGCTCACCAACCTGAACGAGCGCTTGAAAGGAAGGTGCCACGGGGTCCGCTTGTCGGTCACTACGTAGCACAAGTGATCGTTGAGAACATCAATGATTTGGTAATCCGAAATCGTCTTGCCCTGAGTGCGTCCTACATGAAGGCGATTGTCAGTCACTGTGCTAGGCGGTGATGGGTAGAGATACGTACCAAGCAAGTCAGTTGTCTCGATCTGATATTCAAAGTCGCGTCGCAAATGGCGAGATTCGTTTCTGACCCACGGTCCTTGTTTGATATCTTTCGTCTCGGTCAGCCAAAGGTCACCCTGGTCATGTGGGGGGACTAACCTCGCGATCTTCTTTCGTGCAAAAGTAGTTGCCAGACAGCACTCTTGTCACCGAAAAGTATATGGAATATCGCCTTCGGACTAATGTCGAATACCTTCTCTGCAGCGAGGTGGACGTTGCCTTGGGGAACATATTGAACAGGTTGTGTTGGCAACCGGAACTTTGGCGCATTTTTGCTGTGCTTGCCATTCTTTGAATGCAGATCCAAGTCATAGTCGATGTAAATCGGTCGACGGAGGTCTTTCTGCTGTCCGGCAGCAACATCGTCCTCTTCGATACCATTCTTGTCATCCGAAACCGCCGCATCTTCCCAGCTGTTCATGCTAGGGCTACGGTTCCTCGTGTCGGTCTCCATCCTGATCAGAACTTTGAAAATTGCTTCCAATCCCATGGGCTCCACAGCAGTTGAATCTTGAATCAAGAAATTCAGGCGTCTTTGAAGAAGTCTGAGTGGCTCAAGGAATGTTTTCACCGTGATTCGTCCAGGAGTATCCTCACCAAGAGGCGGGATAGTATGGAGGAATAAGAAGTCGCAGTCTCTGCCAGGTGCAGCAGTCACTTCCTTGATGCTTTCCAGCGGGACACTTGTGGTTAAAACTAATCCAAAATAATGACTGTAAAAATATATGCTGCGAGTCGTAACGTATGCCCTTCCAGGAAATTCTTGCTGATCGTTTGGACTCCACGTGGCTCGGAAGACCATGACCAAGGGCTCCTCTCTCTTGACGTCAGGGAAGAGCAGGCGAAATTGAGCATCCTGAGGTCGAAGTTGCTCGGGGTAGTAACTGGGATACTCATGCGAAATACCCAGAATTGCCCTCTGGACCTTGGACGCATCTCCGTCGAGACTAACAGTCTGTCTATGGCGAGCGCCAGGCTTCTGCTGCTTGGACGCTGAGGTGCCGTTGGTCAAATCTACGGCAGATGATTGCGATTGTTTTGACGAACCAGTCACTGGTGTTGATGGTCGTTGTCCGATAGAAGTTTCCTCGCCGGCCCCTGCAAGCTGCGCATCGCGTTCGCGTTCGAGCCGGTTCATGAAGCCCCAGTTGGAACTACCCCACAGGTTGGCCATCATACCGCTAGGCATTCCACCTGTCTTGTCGGCTTGCCCCAACCCAATACCACGTTCATTGCTCACGATGACAGCTGCCTTGCTCATACTGGTAGGAGCGGGTGGATTCGCCAAGGTGGAAGGCGCAAGTGTCGTAGGAGGAAGGCTTCGGTTCGTCAAACTGCGACTTCTGTTCCCTTCAGCATCGGTCCCTACAAAGAGACCGTTGCTGTGCCCTAACGCGCTATGGCTGGCAGAAATCAGGCCTGCGATACCGCCACCTGCACCGGGTAGAGATATAGATGGCGGGACAGCATTATTGTTGGACTTGCGGTGAAGATCCAATTTCTGGATGAGTCGGGAAGTATGTTCTCGCGCAGAACTCTCGGGATCCAACCCAGTCATGCGCCTAGGGCTGCCGAGATCGCTGCTGTTTCGAAGGGTTGATGGGTCCCGCTCTGGGACAGACAACCCTCCGCTACGATCCGATTGTCCATGCTCATCACTTGCGTGCGGCGTAAGCGAGTCGGCCGGATCAGCAGCAAATTCAGGTGCTGGAGGCTGAGAGATCGCGAAGGCCGGATCTTGCACAGTAACCTTTCCAGAAACCGAGATGTCGGTGCTTGTCGGATTTTCCAGTGCTTTTCGTTTAGCCGCCTCAAACGCAGCAATCCATTCCGTGAGCTCTTTCTGAGTCTCAGCCTGCAATACTATGGTGTTGCTCTTGGTCTTCACTTCAAAGCAGAATCTTCGTTCCTCTTGGAAAGCAGGCCGTACACTGCACAATAGCACACCTATACGCTCACTTTCTTCAACTCCGCCAGTTCGAGAGCCCTGCACGAGGCAACCAAAGATACCGTTCTTCAGAAAAGCCCAACGTCTCACCCAAACGGTACGTGTTGGTTTGCCTGACAATGTTCGCAGATAAACCCAGCCTTGCTTCTCGGGCCGTGCTTCCTTGGGCATGTTCACATCCGACAGAGGGCGAGATCCCAGATACGGAATGGTGGACACTGAATAGTCTTCCAGCTCTCGAGACGGCCTGGCAGCCAGCTCTGCAGCGTCTTCAATATGCTTTCTGGCGGAAAGGAGCTCACGCTTTGAGAACTTCTCGCTGCCCTCCATTTCATGGATCCAACCTTTTATGCGATCCATCTCTTGGCCCCATTTTGCAAACGATGCACCATTGTTATTATGGAGGGCCTTAAATTCCCTCCACTGCTCGAACGAGACTCGGACTAACAGTCGATCGAGGGAGTTTCGTATTTGTGGCGCTTGCACTGAGAAATCCATTGACGCTTTGAGGTAGGCTTTGCGGGCTTCGTGAAGCTGGAAAGCATCTTCTCTCAGGGATGAAGGTTCTTTTGACTTTGACTGTGAAGCATATCGAGATAGAAGGTAATCGTACTGCTTCTGCGCTTGATCGAGGGTGCGACGCGTCTCCTATAGCAGGGTAAGATGACATCCTCTCATGCGTTCAGAAGGGGCCGGGGACACTCAGTTTACCTTGAAATTCCGTAAATCGTCGTGGATGAAAGCTCTTATAGGCTCTGATACAAGCGATTCCATTTTCTTCGCAGTGGCTATTAAACCATTCCACAGATCTTTCGAGCTCTCACCACACCTGCTCATTGCTTGTAAGGTATAGTCATGGTCGAGGACGGCTTCCGAGACGACGGGGGTGTTCGAAGAATACGCCAGAAAGGTATTCATGACATTTTCTATGGTCGCAAGCTCTGTGACGAGCTTCGAAGCGGCCTTTGCATAGCCATCCAGCCATTTTTCAATGTACTCAATTTGCTCGGAGAAATGAAGTGTGGTGGCCCTAAAAGTCGGGGAATCGAGGGCAGCCTCTTTCAATCCAACGGGCCTGTATCGACGCAATCAGGTTAGCATTGCTGACGAGAAATTCGTTCATCTGCACTTACACCACACTAATAAGCTTCCCAACTTGGGACAATGCGTTCTGCGGCTGAGTCGACATCTAGCGAATATCCCCGGCCATACATTCGATACAGATAGGGATAATGGTGAGATAGATCGAGAAGTACGACCCCAAATATTGACAACAACGACTTATGGGGCCGTTCATAGGGGGTAAATACACACGTGAGCAAAAGCAACAGTCATGTCGAGAGGTGAGCTTTGGAACTCTCTCTTCAAGTCGTCTGGGGTCAAACAAGCCTCCATGATCTAATTGGCTACGTCAGTGCTCCGTTGTGGTGGCCTGCGTTCTGAGGCAGCGTAGGGCGGATCGCAGGCGGTGAGCTGCAGACGAATATTTTTCTTTTTTCTGCCACTGCCTCCAACTTTTCGGAGCGTTGCACAATTCTGCGAATCGGCGGCTTTTAGAGCATTTGTACTCCTTCTCCCCTTTTCCCATTTGCATTGGCGAAAATGGAGCCTCCAGCGAAGAAACCACGCAAGCTTCTTGACGACGACAGCTCTAGCGATTCGGGAGACGAATCTGGCGGAGTCCCCATCACCGATCAGTCGGAGCCTGCATTCAAGATCAACGAAGAATATGCCCGTCGTTTTGAATACAACAAGAAACGTGAAGAGTTGCAGCAATGTAAGTCTGTATTGCTTGGAATCAATGCTTCTTTAACGATACAAGTTCTGATATCTGTTATAGTGGAATCAAAATTAGGAAAGACTTCAGCGCTTGGGAAACGCCGTGATCGTGACGAAGATGGCTCCGACGATTCGGAAGAGTCGTCATCAGATGAAGAAGAAGACGATTATGGAGAATTGATAACGCCGGCCGTTGATGCAGAAATTATGGCGACGCTGAACGCAATTCGATCAAAAGATCCTCGTGTCTACGACAAAGATGTCAAATTCTACACAGCCCTCGAAGAAGAAGAAGCTTCAAACACGGAGAATACAGAGAAAAAGCAGAAGCCCATGACCCTTCGAGACTACCATCGACAGAACCTTCTGAGTGGTGCCAATCTGGAAGAGGAAGACGCCTCCGACGCTCCGAAGACCTACGCTCAGGAACAAGAGGAGTTGAAATCTGCTATTGTTAAAGAGATGCACGCCGCCGTTGATCAGGATGACTCGGACGTCGACGAGGATAAGGAAGAGGACGGGGGATTTCTGATTCCGAAATCCACTACCAAGCCAGCCTCGGAATCCAAGGAGGAAATCAAGCTGGACGTTGAGAATGCGGACAAGGATCCTGAGACCTTCCTTTCGAACTTTTTAAATTCCAGGGCATGGATTCCAGCTGGTAGGTCCGAGCTGCAGCCCTTCGAGTCTGAGGATGAGGAGGAGGTTGAGCGGGCGGAAGCCTTTGAGGAGGCATACAACTTCCGCTTTGAAGACCCTAGCAAGCTGAACGCGACCCTGTTGACCCACGCTCGTGATAAGACCAACCAACAGTCTGTTCGGAGAGAGGAAAAGAGCGCCAGAAAGAAGCTGCGTGAGGCTGAGCGCATGCGAAAGGAGGAAGAGAAGAAGCAGCGGGAAACTGAGAAGAACCGTCTTCGCAAATTGAAGATGGAAGAACTTCAGGAGAAGGTCAATAAGATTAAGGAAGTCGCTGGCTCCCGCGCATCTCGATTCACCGATGAGGACTGGGCCCACTTTCTGGACGATGCTTTCGACGATGACAAGTGGGAAAAGGAGATGCAGAGACGGTTTGGCGATGACTACTACGCCGAGGAAGACGCTGCTGGTAGCGATGGCGAGGGCAAGGGCAAGAAGAAGCGTCCAAAGAAGCCTACATGGGATGATGACATTGATATCAAAGATCTGGTGCCCGATTTCGATGAGGAGGAACCCAAACCGGCATTGGAGGATTCTGATGTCGAGATGGAGGATGATGCCGAAGACACGAACAAGAAGAGTAAAGCTCAAGAGAGGCGGGATCAGAAGCGGGAAGCCCGCAAGGAGCGCCTCCGCATTGAGGAGGCACTCGATCGCAACCTGGACCTCGACATTGCGCTTCTACCTGGCGCCACTAAGAAGAACACTACTCGCTTCCGCTACCGCGAAACCTCACCTCAAAGCTTCGGATTGACTGCGAAGGACATTCTTATGGCTGATGATGCAGCGCTGAATCAGTTTGCGGGTCTGAAGAAGCTCGCTTCCTTCCGTGACCCCGAGAAGAAGCGCAAGGACCAGAAGAAACTCGGCAAGAAGGCTCGTCTGAGGCAATGGCGCAAGGAGACATTTGGCAATGAGGAGGGCCCTGTCTTCACCTTCGGCGGTGACAAGCCCGCGGGTAATTCGGAGCAAGCAGACGATGGAGACAAAGTCGATATTCGGGAAGGCGGGCGGAAGAAGAGAAAGAGGTCCAAGAAGCATTGATCGCTGGCTTTTGTTGGAGCTGATGTTTGTTTTATAAATACCACTTTAGTTGCCGGAAATAGCTTGTTTATATGAAAGCATATCATGAGGTTCACGGTCTTCTCGCTTTCCGTCAATCTTTCAGGCACGATGCCGTCTCAGTGAAAGTGTAACAACGGCGGTATCTCGCTAGTCTGGATGATACGGATCTTGCCACAAATCGATGTTGAACCAGTCTTTTGAGTATTGGAGTCTCGAGCTGAGGCAAACTCGATACCACACTTGAGCCGTAGTTATTATACTCTGTGGCTCTGCACCCGACCTGGTTTGGCTGGTACAGTACGAGGCGAATTCAAGAAGATACCTATCATTACTTACCAGGGGACTTGCTATGGGAGAAAATTGAATTTCATATGGAGTACATGGAGTTAAACATCGATCATAGTAGAATGTTCTCAGCGTGATATATGGTAGAAGATTACCCCCATGTTGTGTGGGTCTTTTTTCCACTCTCTTTCAACGGCAACTAGGAAACAGACTACCTTCGCTAGAAGAAAGTAATGGACGAGAAAGACCAGAAAAATCTAAAACTCATTGAGAAGGTATTTAGAGACATCACTTCTAAAACTGAGCTTCGGGTGAATACCATCTACTCGACAATCGCTGTACCATTCCTATATCACATTTTGTGACCCAGGAAATGATAGACTAGTGAAGCAGCTTTGACCTCCCGAAACAAAGTGGATGCTACCGAACCGGTTATGTACGCCGACCGTCGAAATTTCTCGTATGTGAGAGCAGTTCCTTCAGACGAATCGGATCGAGGTCATTGCTAAGGAGGGTATTCAGAGAGGGAATTCTGGAAATGCTTCCTGAGTGAATGCGCAAAGCTCAATTGTAGGGTAAGCAATTGACATCACTTGAAGATAACTATCTACTCTGTAAGAGTAGAAAGGATGTCGTAGAACATCCGCGGCACCGAGGGTCGAAACGTAGCGACGCGTATGACCGGTTTGACAGAGAGTGGATTATGAAGTATCTACCATCTAAAGACTTACTGGGGTATGCGGAATTTGCAGTCTGCCATATCTCTATCCGCATTAACAGAATCATCTACAAAGACTGAGAGGGTGGCTGACTGGGAAATTTTGCCATCGGATACTCGGGACAAGGCCAAGAATAGAACCTTGAGCCTTGACCTTGAGCCTAGGAGATACATTCCCCGTGAAGATGCTGCTGAGTGGGCGACTGGCGGAGGCTCTCCGGGTTACGGCTGGCTCAGTCACGGGGAACAGTGAAGAATAATACGTAGTCCGGAGAAGATATCTATCAATGAACCAAAAGGACTTCGTCCTCCTAAGGTATTAGTGGTAGATTACTGGGCAAGCTTGTCAGAAGAAGAGCATTGCTATTATGTACAGTCTCCACCAAATCATGAAGAATCAGTGCAGAATAATTATCCAGAACAAGTAACAGATGTAGTGTTATGCTTGCTCTGTGTTATTATTACAACTGCTCTAGTCGATCGGGAATTATCGGCTCTCGTTGCCTGGGCCATCGTTAGCGCCGGTTCCGAATTTTCTCGTTTCGCCTTCTTTTCCCCCTTCTTTTTCCCTTTCGCTGGCCGTTTGTCCGCTGGCAAAAGGAAAAAATTGCTGCGAAATTTTTACCTTACGCTTGAGGCCAGCAAACCAGAATCTTCCCAGAGAGTCCTAGCGGCTCCACTCGCTTCCTCCCGCTTACAAGAGCCCTTTGCTCGCTATTTTTCTTTCCTCCCTTTCCCTTCCCGTTCCCCTTCCTCTTTTTTCTCTTTCCATCCTCTTTGAAAGTGTCCTGTTCTTTCTTGACACTCAACACCATCTCCTCTCTTCGTCTTTCTTAGTTTTCGTCCTTCACAGCCGTCAACATGGCCAAGGGTGACGTTAACCAGGGCGACAAGTCCATCTTCGGCATGCCCGTAAGTTCTTATTGCAGTTCTCTTTTGGCAACAACCGGTCAGCATCGGATCGAGGTCTAGAAATGATGGCAATGATGCGGAATTGAGCTCAACGAGGTGGAATATCATTTGCAATCGGCTCTAGGAACTCGACTCAATGTTTTGGACGCGGTTTTGCCCTCGATGTCCGGGAAACGACTCGCTGACAGAATTTTCACCGCAGGGATTCGTCGTCGACTTCCTGAGTATGTGCCATCTAAATCATTCCCGATGATTGGTCAATCTTCAGCAATCATCAATTTGTGACAACGGGATTCATCTATCGAGCTTTTACTGACCCTTTCGCAGTGGGTGGTGTTTCCGCTGCCGTCTCCAAGACTGCTGCTGCCCCCATCGAGCGTATCAAGCTCCTTGTCCAGAACCAGGTTGGTTAATCACCTTCGCTCTTGATCACCAATGGCTGCCGCTCCGCGAGAAAACAATTCGGACAGAGGGAAGTTTTGCAATCGCTTCCGACCGTTTCCGTCGCCATGACGGGACGATCGGACGGTCGCAAACTTGCCCTCCTACGAATCGGGCCGACAAACAACCTGCTCAACTGGAACGCGACTAATACCATTCACTACAGGATGAGATGATCCGTGCTGGCCGTCTCGACCGCAAGTACAACGGTATCATCGACTGCTTCCGTCGTACCTCTCAGGCCGAGGGTGTCATGTCCCTGTGGCGTGGTAACACTGCCAACGTCATCCGTTACTTCCCTACCCAGGCTCTGAACTTCGCTTTCCGTGACACCTACAAGTCGATGTTCGCCTACAAGAAGGAGCGTGATGGATACTGGAAGTGGATGATGGGTAACCTTGCCTCCGGTGGTGTACGTATATTCTCAGCAATCTCCTGCAGAAATGACTTGGAGCTAACGAAATATCCAGGCTGCTGGTGCCACTTCCCTCCTCTTCGTCTACTCTCTCGACTACGCTCGTACCCGTCTTGCCAACGACGCCAAGTCCGCCAAGGGTGGTGGTGAGCGTCAGTTCAACGGTCTCGTTGATGTCTACCGCAAGACCCTCGCCTCCGACGGTATTGCCGGTCTCTACCGTGGTTTCGGTCCCTCCGTTCTTGGTATTGTTGTCTACCGTGGTCTGTACTTCGGCATGTACGACTCCATCAAGCCCGTTCTCCTGGTTGGTTCTCTTGAGGGTAACTTCCTTGCTTCTTTCCTGCTCGGCTGGACTGTCACCACTGGTGCTGGTATTGCTTCTTACCCTCTTGACACCATCCGTCGTCGTATGATGATGACCTCCGGTGAGGCCGTCAAGTACAAGTCCTCCATGGATGCTGCTCGCCAGATCATCGCCAAGGAGGGTGTCAAGTCTCTCTTCAAGGGTGCTGGTGCTAACATCCTTCGTGGTGTTGCTGGTGCTGGTGTCCTGTCCATCTACGACCAGGTTCAGCTCATCCTCTTCGGCAAGAAGTTCAAGGGTGGCTCTGGCTAAACGATTGATTAACTTCGAATCGTTTTCGTCGATGCGGCTTCATTGGGGAAGGGGTTGGTCAGTGCCGGGCGTAACTGCCTGAAACTGGACGCTACTGTGGATGGTTATAGAAATATGCTCCAAGAAGGGTATCCGGAGTCTTGAGCATACAGCAGTGTGATATTTCCTCGTGTACCCGTTGTACTTTACTGCCTGCAAGCTTTTTCTTTTTCTCAATGTGTACTTCTTTCCGGTACGAAAACTGGTTTTTGTTTGTTTGGGATCGCTTCCTTGACATTGCCTTGTAGGTGAAAATTTCTTCCTCGTAAAGACATCACGTGTCTCAACCACGTGATCTGGATGGACCCATGACGTTGGTCGGTGCAGCTCTTGACACTTGTCTTCCTTTGAGGTTATCTGGGCTTTAGGTCTAAAATACCATCTCAGCATGACTACAACCGCACTTCCTGACGCGACGGCGCCGTCTACATCACTGAAGCAGGAAGAACCAGCTCCATCCGCCCCTGCATCTACGTCGGCCACCGCAAGAGCACCTCCATACTCTCCAATCTACGCCACTGCCCAGGCTCAACCAGGAAGCATCGCAACCATGCCTGCGCCGACTGCACCAGCAATGTCTGGCAGTGACGGATCTCTACCAACACCGACCGAAACCATAGCCACCCCTGCGACGAGCACGCACACCTCACCTCCTCCCCCTCAGCCTGGGGCTCGACCTGACCCAGGAATTCCAGCACCGACGGCAGCTCCAGCTCTGTCTACATCTTCAGCACCGGCTCCTCCAGCTCCAGCTTCAGTCGCTGTTCCTGGCCTTGGCCCTGCTCCCCAGGCTCGACCTCAACCTCAACCTCAGTTTCAACCAACACCTACCGCTGCAGCCACAGTTGCAACTACAACTACAGCTCCGGCGAACCCCATCCCTAGCTACGGCTACAACCCCACTGCCGGCGGGTACAGCTCCGGATACACCCACCCCTCCCAGCAACAACAATTCCATACACGACAACACGCACACCCTCACCCACAGCCACACCCGAACTCAACAAGCACACCCTACGCCTCGCTCTACCAGCCTCCCACCGCCACCGGGTCCTCATCCTCACAACTCCCCCTCTACCAATCCCAGGGCCCGGACATGGGTGGCAGCGACGCGCTCGACTCCAGCCAAGAAGGCTGGTCGGGGTTCATGACAAGCGCCAAGTCGTGGATGACGAGTGCGGGGACGAAGCTTGCGGAGGTGGAGGCTGAGGTGTGGAGGAGGATTAACGAAGCTCATGATAAATAGATGATAGCAGTCCTCCGTGTTTATCCCTGTTCATTGATTTATATGTTGGGGTTGGTTGTTCCTGTTTCTGTATCTGTCTCTGGTTTTAAGGCAGTATGAATCTTTGATGGATGGCATAGAGGGATAAGCTGGTCTAGGGCTGGATGGCGTTTGTTTCTTTATACCGTGACATGTACTGGGATCTGGTGGTTGGGTTGGGTTTGATTGGCATGGGATGGGATTGTAGATGATTCTCCTCGAGGGTTGTATATGGGTCTCTTGGATGAGGACTTTAATTCTACATATAGAGTATGGTCACATAATTGGACGATGTTCATACCAAAGGCAATGCTTTGTTATTTCTGTTTCTTGTATGATATGTATTTTGTATGATATGTATGTGTTATATACTGCTGTAGTCCACCAGGAACATGCAGACATGCAAAGTATCAAAGTGAATGTACAGTTGACCAAAGAAATTAAGTGGAGAACGGAAGATCCGTCT
This sequence comes from Scortechinia acanthostroma, assembly GCA_011319215.2. Taxonomy (NCBI): domain Eukaryota; kingdom Fungi; phylum Ascomycota; class Sordariomycetes; order Coronophorales; family Scortechiniaceae; genus Scortechinia; species Scortechinia acanthostroma. Next base: position 105,607 of record JAABUG020000004.1, read on the forward strand.
TGCGCCAGCCACATGCAAAAATAAATGAAAATGGGAGCAGTATGGGATAAATAGACTGCAAAACCCAGATCTATCAAAATGCAAGAATGAAAGCTGAGCATATGTGCACTCAAGCTTCGTATTAAACGGGAGTAACAACCATAAGACCCCAAACCCAGAAACTCCGTGAAACCGATCCCTGTGAATTCCATATCCCAATGCAATTAAAACGCCATTCGATCGAGCCAGTCAGACCGGGAGTGCCGTGTTGAATATGTGGCAACCTGATTTTCGAGAGCATGCCATAATAAATCGTAAAAAATCAAGAGGTGCGTATCGGGGAATGATGGTCCCGCCTCTGAATCATAGAAAGTAAAATCAAGTCGTCAATGATGTACCCGAGTATAAAGCCATTCCCACCAACGCCGATTCCTGTTGCTGAAGTTCACATAGATCCAAGTCTTAACAATGCTTCCACCGCGGCCCGTTCTTCCTTGTTGCCAACCACGCCGTCAGGCACCGAAAAGCCAAGCTGTTGGATGGGAATATGCCGCGGCGCGGATTTCGCCAACGACGACGGAGCAGGCCCGCCGCCTCGTAGTAGACGTGATGGTGCCGTTCCATTTATGAACCCTCCTCCTCCGTTCAATGAACGTGCGCGGAGTGCTGCGGCTCCTATCTGCGCCCAGTCCTCCTCGTCGGTGACATCCTCCTCACGCCAGTCTCCATCTGGAATCTCTTCATCAGGAGCCTCCGAAGACGAGCAATATTCGCGGTCGTCTCCGTCGAGAGACATTTTGTCTGCTTCGTGTTCCAGCATGTTGAGATCCCTATGTCCATGTTCTCTTTCTGTGTACGAGAACACGGCTGAATCACCAGTCATGCTGCTTCCATAGGGATACGGGGAAGCTCGTCGGGTCGGAATGGCCATGCCCCGCTGAGTAAACGAGTTCGAGAAACTGGCGGGTGGCGATGCGGTCGGATGCGAGGGGTTGCGCATGGGTTCGCCGCGGCGTCGCGCATCCCAGCGACCCCAACCCACTTTCTCGAAAACGACATCCCCGTTTAAGCCCCCTCCCTCGTTTCCTCGGCCCTCCAAGGCTGCCACGACGAGTCTGCGCGCCTTGGCAGGGGGAATCCTGGAGAACCCCGGCACCGAAGTGGTCAGGTACGCCATGACATGACGGATAGCCAGAGGACCTTGGTTGAGCATGACCTCGGGCAAGTGATACTTGGCCAGCATGCTCGGAGTGATTTCTCCAACGTTATCCAGGCCATGCGCGAACTGACGCTGGTCAGTTGCCGCGTCGCCCAGGTCGATATCCGAATGCGGCGAAGTGGCAAGCGGAGGAGATCCGGGACGGCGAAGGTCTTGTTTCTTGAAAGCCTGCGGAGGCAGAGTCGGGGAGATGGAGTTGGGAGGCGTGGGCAACATCGCGGGATGTCCTGCACGGAGAGAGTCACGTCTGCCGGAAGGAAAGCCGGAACGGGGCTTGGGGATATCAACAGAGGCCGTCTTGCCAGCAAGTGCCATGGCGATGCTGGATGTAGCTGTTTGAGGAGCCATGATGGTAGACAGAAGTAGTGGACTGAAGAGAAAATGATATAGTACTTTGTGGTGGCCAAACCTGTTATCACATGAGTCAGAAGGCCGTCCACCAACCAAGACGCCGCACCGGGGGAACAGAACAATGGAAGGGGATGACTAAACTGGTAACACGCAAATAGATGACAAAGAAGGTAGGCACGAAAGAAGAGGCCAGAAATCAAAAAAGAGACATCTGGAAATGATCACTCACTACTTAGGGGGGAACAGATGACAGTTGAAGCGGGAGATGCAGGCACAGTTTGTGAGCTGGGCTGACTATAGTAGTATGTAAGGGCGATGCGAATGCGACGCGCGGATATTGGATAGTTCAAGGCACGCGACCGTTCAGACAAAGAAGACTCAACAAGTGCGATGCGAGCAGTAGGATGATTCCTTGGACGACTTGCTTTGGATGGTAGAAGAAACAGAGATAAGAGGAGGAGGGAAGGAAGGAAGGAGGGGGGGAAGTAAGTATGAGGATTGGATATAATAATAGTCGCGATATCAGCAGGCGCAGTGAAGCGTCAGCCGGCGTTGAGTGCGCGGGGATGGTTGCGTATTTGCTGTATTAGGATTACAACAAGTCAATAATAATGAGAAATGACGACCGCAGGCTAGCATGGAATGTATATGTACCTGGATATTGAGGACTCCAGGTGAGGGATTATTATTATTGTTATATTGTGTGAAGTACTTGGACTTCGTCTACATACTTCGGAGATCATCAGGGTACCATAGTTACTGCCCCATACAGTCTCCATAATAGACGGAGGACAGGTCCATAAGGATGAGAACAGGTCCATGCCAACGATACAGGCGCGTGGCCCTGGTAATTGGCCAGCAGCCTAGAACTTCCGGAGTGGCCGGTCCACACTCAAAGCAGCGCCGGGAGGATCCGGAGCCACTGTGGATGAGGATCTTGTATTAAATTACTTACATATAGTCATTGGATGTACATCTATCCCTACCTACACTGACACTGACAGTGCGTATTTGCGTCATAGCACTACAGAGAAGAATGAATTAAGACGATGAGATCTGATCAGTTTTTCCACATCCCGCCCAATTGACCAATGATCAGATCATTCGACATTACTGGAGTACGGAACTACCCTGACGATGTATCTGGATGTACCAGACTGAAAACACACCGGTAAGACCTCGCTCAGTAGACAACCAGGTATCAAAGATAGACACCCCTCAAGGATCGACAATGTCCATGTCAGGCTTTGGCTATGAATTTCCACCCGGTTGCAGCGTTACCGGCGTATGTTCGTCGGGGGTCAAGGCACCAGGGTGCAACCCTATCACAGCATAGCAAGACGGGGCGATAAGCGTCCATGATTAGGGCACGTGGGATCTTCACCATAGCACATGCATGTCTGCTACTGCCATGACTGGCTGCGCTTGTCCACCCCCTCTTGATCAATTCAGACTGAATGTCTTGATCATTGGTGGTCAATCATTCTTCGTCAACCTCAAGGATTTGGTTCTTCAGTGTCTGGGAGGTACAATAGTGACGACTTCAGTAGAACTATGAAACCACTACACCACCAGCAGGCCCGCAAACAGGTACCTTAGGCATGTCGGTACGTCAGACTTGGTCTATGAGCGGGTAGAGAGGTAGCAGTATGCCGATAATCCGGAGCCCAGCCCACACAGTGGGGGTTTACAATCGACGCATTGTCCTGTCAAACACTTATGTACTCGGCTAATAATCCCTCGACGTGGTATTCTAAACGGAGTGTCTGTGCCCTTCTGTCTGTCTGCGAATCGCCAGGTGCAACTGGACCTATTTCACCAAGCGTAGCTGTATGATACCCTAGTAAAGCTGCCATTGACTTACAGAAGCGTCGAGAACTTGAGATACGTGGTGCGCGTGGGGGAATTCTCCTTCCCAATTATCATCCCAACTGCCAATTGGTGCTCCGTACAGCAATACTGATTCTCTTAATCTGCCTATGGAGTACATATTAACATCCTTCCTTTTGCCATCAAACAGACCAGAGGGTACCTCGGCTCGCTTACTTGGAAATCTCAGAGATATATACTTGGCAGATCATCTACGGAATGACGCGACATCAGATCTTATGCTCTTCCGGTGGGGACAGCGGAAGAAGATTCCCCTGCGACATTATCGACAATAGAATCCCAGAAACCATTGACTAACGTGTCCGATGTAGCTGCTGCCACTGCGATCCGCTGTACCCTTCGGTGGTCTCTCTCCCCGAAGAAAACGGAGAAGAAGGTTGAAGTGTCTTCATTACTTCTTTCGCGATAACATCACGTGATAAAAGGCACATGACCGTGCTTATCTACTCTCTTCCGATCTTATCGGCCTCAACTGACATCCGATCAAAAACATGCCAACCCGCAATGCCTTCGGATCTCAACTTCCCTGTGCGGGGTTGACATTTCACAAGAGAATGCTCAATGCTCATTCGCTGTTTTGTCGAGCTCCTCTTCTAATTATGATTGTTCAGCACTCGCTTGAAGTGCCGAATGGTTCTTTGCATGCGTCCACCCGACGGGCGATAGCTCGGAATCGAATCGGACGGCGAGGTGCTTTTCCCGCTCATCTGCTTTATTCAATGATCTACTGAAATAAATTCTCTGAGCGATCTGCATTTGAGCCATTATCATCTTCCAAACGTACATGAATTGTAAAGCATCATTCCTTGGAGGAGTATAATCTCTCGATCCTCACCATATCCGACAGCCAGAATCCCACTCAAACCGAGGCCCGCAGGATTGCTGTCTACGCAGAAGTCGAGTGTCAACATGACGGACAACCCGTACTCGCCTGTTCAAGAAGCGGGTCGAATCTTCTCCTACCTCTGCGATCAAGCCGAACGACTTAGTTTGCCGCTCCAGGTCGTGGAAAAGAAGGATTCCGTGTCGTTCTCATCTGACCATGACGAGATCTACTATCCCATCCCATTCAAAGAAACAGAGACATTGGCCGCACTGAAGGGTGTCGAAGGTATTGTCGCTGGCGCAATTGCCGACTTGCGATTCGGCGAACAGAAGCGCAATGTGAAGATCAACCTGGAGAAGGCGACAGCTTTCGGATGCCAGGCATACATGGCCAAAGTTGATGGATTTTCTAAGCTGGATCCAGCTGTCAAGTCAAAATTGAAAGGTAGGTCGAGTTGAGCTGAAGACATCCGCGTCTGGAAACTGACCTGTTCAGACACCGACCTGCTTGCCGCCCAGTCCAATGGATACCGTCGGATGTCCGCCAACCTTTATAGAACCAAGAACGAGGGCGAATTCTTTCACATCCATGGCTCCCTTGAGGCTACGACGACGCTCAACATGATTGGATTGGAGGGTCACCGTCCCGATCTCACAGACTACGAAGAGATCATCAAGGTCATTGAGAGCCACGTGCAGAAGTACAGCGCTGCCGAGCTAGAGGAAATGAACAAGGAGAGGAGACAAGCTGGGGTCACGGCGTTCAAATACGAGGATTTCATCAATACTCCGCATGTTCGTCAGGCAATTGTTCTGTAGCAGCTGCACGATAACTGATTGCTTCACAGGGACGACTAAATGTGCAGGAGCCTCCATGGAAGGTGAAGCGACTTCCTGGTGACTTGCCTCCGACTCCCTTCCCCGCTAGTCACAGTGGAAGCGGAAGGATCCTGGAGGGTGTCAAGGTGCTGGAACTCTGCCGGATTATCGCGGGACCAACCGTTACACGAGTTCTGGCCGAGTACGGTGCAGATGTCTTGAAGATTACTAGCCCTAATCTTTCTGATGTCCCTTTTTTCCAAGTCGACGGGAACATGGGCAAGCATGCCGCGGATCTGGATCTGAAGACTACGGAAGGACGTCGTCAGTTCGAGGAACTTTTGGCTGATGTGGATGTGCTTGTCGATGGTTATCGTCCAGGTGCGCTTGAGAAATTGGGATACGGTCCAAACGCTCTCGCCTCGCTGGCGGAGAAGCGTGGCAAGGGCATCGTATACGTCAATGAGAACTGCTTTGGCTACGAGGGAGAATGGGCCAGCCGTCCTGGTTGGCAGCAAATCGCCGATTGCGTAAGTCTATCTGATACGGGCAACATGACTCAACATGGCAAACTGACTATCTCAGGTGACCGGTATCGCATGGGCTCAGGGGCAATTCATGGGCCTCTCCACTCCAGTGGTACCTCCTTTTCCCATCTCTGATTACGGCACAGGCTGCATGGGCGCCATTGCCGCCCTCACTGGACTCTACCACCGTGCGAAGACCGGCGGGTCCTACCACGGAATGGCCTCCCTGATGCACTATGACCTCTTGCTCTTTGCCGTGGGCAAATATTCGGACGCTGTGCAGGAGAAGATGCGGGCTGGTCTGGCGCCGGAGTTTTTCAAGCTTCGCCACTGCGACAGCGTGGATCGCATCTCCTCGACCGTCCTAAAGATCATGCAGGAGCGGTTTCCGCATCTCTACGTGGCTCCCGACAACGCGGCCGGACAGGAGGCGCTCACGGAGAAATGGTTCTCCAAGGCGTACAATGCCGACATCGAGGTTGTCCGACCTATCGCGGAGATTGACGGGGTGGACAACAGCTTCTCGCGCGCCAGTCGACCGAACGGTTCCGATCGACCTAGCTGGGAGGACTTTAAACTGCCCGAGGAGGACTACAAGAAGGCTTAACATCTGTACATACATGTATCATGAATCACACTAGATTGCATCTTCTACTGAGATAACTCTGGTCCGACCTGATGCCACGTCTTAAGTCCGCAACCGCATTCTCCGATACACCATATCGGAACGTCGGATACGGACAATGAGCATCGGCCCGAACCCTTTGAGGTATACCGCGGCACTGACATCACAACATAACTCTCTAAATTAGAATCACATTGTAGATAAACCATCCAGATAATCATCTGTCACAGATCAAATAGACAACCCCAGTTCAATCCATACTCGGAACAATCAACGACCACAATGTCCTACAAAATCACCACAGACTCCTCCCTCTCCCCACCCACCGCAAGCGCCATGATCTCCTTCATGGAATCCTTCTACCAAATCAGCGACACCGAGTCCCAGCACGACCAATACGTCGCCAGCTTCACACCCGACGCTACCCTCATCATGGGGCCGAAGGTCGCCAACGGAGCGGACGGTAGCCCTCCTTTCCCCTCCCTGCCCCTGCGCCCACAAACTCACAAATGCTAATCTGGCGACTGGGTGTTGTAGAAATCCTAACCCTCCGCCACAACCTCTGGACGCACGTCGCGTCGAGGAAACACTACCCCCAGAAGATCTATTTCGGGGGCGAGAGGGAGCTCATGCTGTACGGGACGGTGAGGTATGTGCTTAAGGCGGAGCTGGGGAGGGAGGTGGAGGTTCCGTGGGCGGGGAGGGTGGTTTTTGATGATGATGAGGGGAAGGGGTTGAGGATGAGGTTTTATCAGGTTTATTTGGTAGGTTTTGCTTCCAGTTCGCTTTGCGGGATGGGGATGGGGATTGGGCTGAGGGTGAGGCTGACGCTGAGGCTAATATGGTTTTAGGATACGGCTGCGCAGTCGGGGAAGAAATGATTATCTGAGTGTAGACTATGTAGTAGAAGGGGTTTGTGTACTACGTAACGGCAGAAGATGGACGTGAGAGTAATATCATATCCCGTTATTGATGTCTCTCTGTCTGGCTATTCAGAGACGTGCTTCGATCTGATTCCGTCTCCGCTGGCCCATCACCATTGGTCATCTTCGACAACTGTTGGAAAGAATGGAATAAGTGAAAAAGGTAAAAAAGTTTCATTCCTCTCCCGCTGAATCCATAGTGTATCAATCCAACTCATCCATGTTCCATTGCCGACTTGTATGTAACTTGACCGGTTCAACTCAAAGCCACCCAGCTTCTCCCTTTGTAACAACATGGGGAATTGTTTTAGACAAGGGTGAAAAACAGAGGTTCAAGATGCAGACATCACTTTTTATTGTTTTAGGAGACTAATTTACTCCTCGTCCTCCTCCTCCTCGTCAACGGTGGTCTTGGCAATCCGGTCAAGATCCCGCTGGCCGGCCTGGGTGATGCGGCGTCCGCCCTTCTCCTCGTCGTACTCAAGGACACCGATCTTCTCGAGAGACTGGATGACCTTGCGGTCCACGGAACCGGAGGCATCGACGTGGTGGTTGGGGCGGGAGCCACGGTTCTTGGTCGAGCCGTGGACCTTGCGCAGACGGCCAACACCGACGGTCTTGCGCATGTAGATGTGACGGGCAACGGCAGCGGCGCGGACGTAGTACCTGCAATTCACCGTTAGATGGATCGATCAATTGAAACAAAGATCAATCGTACCAGTCGGCGTCCTGGGGAGGGAGCTCGTTGGAGGAGGAAGTCTTGACAGTGTCAACCCATCCTAATAACCATCAGTTTCAAGCACTCTATGATATCCTTGTTGCGGAGGCCGAACGAACCAGGGATGGGGAGCTTGCCCTGACGCTTCAGGAAAGCAGAGTAGGCAGCGATGAACTTCTGCGCCTGTAGGCAGAAAAATCACACGTTAGCACAGATCCCACCCGTCACATGTGTATTCGTCCTTGTTCCCTGCCCTCTCCTGGATTATTGGCAACGGTGGTCCCAGCAAAATTTTCGTTCATAATCTCGGTTCAATGCAGTCGATGCGCGCTGTGTTGTGTGATCGATTCTTCCGACCGTATCTCAGTCCATCAAATTCGACATCCTCAGGTTGTTCAGAGTTTTGCCGTGGATTCATATGCGCGAACAAGCTGATCTTCAAGGAGAGTCCCTTCCGTAGCATTTGTATCCCGTTTGCCATCCTCCTCTTCCCATTGCCAATAATCCATTGCGGCCTCTCCGCCCGGAGAGAAACAGGTGTCGCAGACTGTAGGGTATTGAACAGAGCAAACTTACGTCCACATCGCGAACGGTGACACCACCCATTTTGTCGACTTGTGACCTCGAAGGTGAACGGTGGGAGTTGAAGAGGAAGCCGGGGGGTGAGAGGGATGGGCGTCGTTGTCGTCGTTGGAGGGAGTCGGATCAGATCAGGTCAAACCTCGAAATTCGCACACACAGTAGACAGCCTTTCGCTGGGCCCGTTCTGTGTGGGCGCCTTCGCTTAGCCTGTTCGGGACTAGCCGTACCCTACAGCACTAACCGTCTACAGTCGGCCGCTGCCTTAGGCTATCAGGCATGATGCGGCCAATTAGCGATTAGATTGGACTACCACGACAGTCTAGTACAACAAGATCTTGACAATCTAACCATGAATAAAGGCTTTCAAGCTAGCTAATTAGTTCATCTGCAATTACGCAGGTTATTCCTGTCATCTACAAAGGAAATCCTAGCTGGATCTCTTTCCGGGAGGCCAGTCAATGCGAGTTGAGGACAAGTCTAGCTACTATCTAGACCCTTTCCCCGTAGCGGCGGTTTCTGTAGTATAAGTGCCCCATGAAATCCAGGAAAATACTTTTATCAAGATGAGTAGTGGGAAAGCTGACACTGATCATTTGTCCTCCCTTGGGTCGAACTTGCCAGTCCAGCTGGCACAGGGGTTATTGTTCATTTCTTAAAGGCTAGCTGGGAGTTGACACGATCGAATCTCCAGATGACGAGCTCGCGGTTTGCATTTTCACCTATCACGAATTTCTCATTTCCGCAAATCTTTCCCTTACCCGTGAGTTCAAAAGCATCGTCCGGTTTCAAGACGATTCGAGAGTATGGTGTCTGTATGCTCAAATAAATCTTCGAATCGAAAGGCCAGCCCAATGGAGACAGATGCAAGGCGAATCCTGCCTTTGAGCTTTTATCGTAAACCTCGGAAATGACAGTGTACCAGAACTGTTTGCAAAGCAGACCAAGAGGCCTTGTCTGTAACCCATTGCTTCCGCGGTAAGGAGATAAGATGTAGTCAACGTCTCGCCTCCAGACGGGCCCATCGCCAATCAGGGGAATGCTCGTGATCTGCACCTGAGACGTCCACTCCGTCGGGCCGACAAGTCGGTCAAGCGGTCCTGTGCACAAGTTCTCAATGATCTCTATGGCTTGGTCATCATCGGTTATTTCTAAACCTTGCATGCCTGGTACTCCCCGTTGTCTGACGGAGAAGAACCCTAACTCTCTAAAACCGAAACGGGACACAATGGAGGGGGCTTGATCCTGCTCTCCGCTCCGTTGGCGCCCTGTAGGATCCAAAGAAGGCCTGTAGGGAGATGGCTTTGAAATGTCCCAGACGAACAGGGACTCGATTGGCGCATCCTCATCGGCAGTGTACAAGCTGCGATTGGGTTGCCATATGTAGATCACATAATGCGTCTTGTTATGAGTGGAGTAGAACCGATCTCTTTCACTCAGGGGATGGCCGAGGAACATGATCTTCCATTCATTGCGAAACGCGACGTTCCAGCAGCCATCGGGGCCTTTAGTCACGTCAAATGAAGATGCAAAATGACGATGGACCCCGTCGCTGTCATTCAGCCAGTGGAAGGCTTTCGGCTCAGCCCATTCAACCACCAGGACTCGTCTCTGCAATCGAATTCTCCTAATCACCTTACCGATAATCAAGAACGGTACCATAACCTGTTTATTGGCCTCCACATCCATGAGCACCAAAGAGGAATAATCTGCGCTGGGGTACACTAGCAAACCATCCTCGTAGGTCCAGAATGTTTCAGGGTACAGGTAGTCAACGCGCTGCATGAGATGACTGGCATGGCTATCCCAAGGCTGTACCTGAAACCACTCTCTTTCTCCTGTAACTCCAAAGTCATCACAGAGCCTGAGTTTTTGGACCGACCTTGGCTTGCCCCGGCTGAGATGTTCATATCTCGAAGCAACCTTGTCGAACAGTTCGCGCCAATGTTCACCATTCTGAACGGTTGAGAGCAGCTCGTCCAATGACTGCTTGCCTTTCAGCGCCCGAACCTCGGGGGCTCGGGGAAATAATCTGATCAATAGGCGAACCAGATGCTCTGGATTGGTAAATGCTTCGTTCCAATACTTTGAAACTCGACGACATAGTACGATATCCCTGGAATCAAGATACTGCAAGATCATCCAGAAGACTTCCAATGGCATGAACAAAAGGTCCACTCTCCCTGATCCTGGGGACTTCGTGACCCTTGTTTCCGCCATTTTTAAGTCTGGGAATGGAAAATAGATGTCATCATCCGAGAAAATCGACGATCGATAGTACTCTCGACCGAAGCGAATCATGCTAGTCAATTGAAAGACTAGACAAGGCTGTAGGCGAATAAGCCGTTAGCGTCTGGGGACTTTGGAGATGGTTGCATGATTTGTTTGCATCAGCGGAGATGTTCTGTTGATTTCCGCCGTCACATGCCAAGAGCTTCAGGACACCTTGCTTCAACAGTCGACAACACCCCAGAAGACAGCTCTAAATACGACTGCTGTCCACGCTGACAATCATGATACTTGTCTGATATGCTTGCTACCATCTAGTCACTAATCCACCCGAGCACAGGCACTGATTTCATTATGATGCAGCCAAGCGCTTCACTTCTGCTCGTCGCATCGCTTTTGGCAGCTTTGCCTGTCAACGCAGATGGACTGTACACTAAAAAGTCTCCTGTGTTGCAGGTTACTCAGAAGACCTATGACCAGCTGATTGCTAACTCTAATTACACATCGGTAAGACAGCTTTCGATTGTATTGCGTCGTAAGGTGTCGTATGGCTAACGCATCTCCCAGATTGTAGAGTAAGCTCCCCACCCTCCGATTAGTCTCATCGACAAGCTTCTAAAACGGATTACGCACTATAGATTCTACGCTCCATGGTGCGGCCATTGCCAGAACCTCAAGCCTGCATACGAAAAGGCAGCCAAGAACCTGGAAGGACTGGCCAAGGTGGCGGCTGTGAACTGCGATGAGGATGCCAACAAGCCCTTGTGTGGTCGGATGGGCGTACAGGGTTTCCCAACTCTGAAGATCGTGACACCTTCCAAAAAACCCGGCAAGCCAAAGGTGGAGGATTATCAGGGGGCAAGAAGCGCAAAGGCGATCGTCGATGCGGTTGTGGACAGAATCCCGAATCATGTAAAGAAGGTGACGGACAAAGATCTGGATCAGTGGCTCTCGGAGGACAAGGAAGCTCCCAAGGCGATTCTGTTCACCGAGAAAGGTACCACGAGTGCCCTCCTCAAGGCCGTCGCCATTGAGTTCCTTGGTTCCATCAAGGTCGGCCAGATTCGCAACAAGGAATCAACCGCCGTGGAGAAATTCGGCGTCCAGCAATTCCCTACCCTCGTCCTACTCCCTGGCGGCGACAAGGAACCCATCATCTACGACGGCGAACTCAATAAACAAGCTATCGTCTCCTTCCTCAGCCAAGTCGCAGCGCCAAACCCCGACGCGGCCCCCGCCTCAACCGACACCAAACCCTCCAAGTCCACCAAGTCATCCAAACCAGCCAAATCCTCCCCTACCCTCAACGAAGACGCCGAAAACCTGAAACCCACCGAATCCCCAGACCCCAAGATCGTCCCCGACGATGCCACAGAGTCCAAGCCCGCCCAGGTCCCTATCCAGGCCCCGCCCATCGCCACCCTCCCCACCGCAGAGGCCCTCGAAGCCGCCTGCCTAAAGCCGACATCCGGAACCTGCGTCCTAGCACTCCTTCCCGAACCCCGTGAAGCAGACGCAGAAGTCCCCGGCCCCGCGAAAGAGGCGCTGGCCAGTCTGGCGGAGATCGCGCACAAGCACGCCCTGCGCAAGAGCAAGCTTTTCCCGTTCTACGGCGTCCCTGCTATCAACAGCGGGGCCAGGACTCTGCGGGCTGGGCTGGGGTTGTCGGAGGACCAGACCTCGGTTGAGATCGTTGCTCTGAATGGACGCAGGGGCTGGTGGAGGCGCTACGATGCTTCGGAGAGTCGGGATTATGGCGTTGTGGCTGTGGAGGCGTGGATCGATGCCATAAGGCTGGGTGAGGGGTCCAAGAGCAAGTTGCCCGAGGGTGTTATTGTCGAGAAGAAGGAGGAGGCTGCTGACCATGATGAGTTGTAAATTGAGATAGTTTATGTATTTTCAAACAAAAATGAGAGTATGCGAACCTCTATTCACTCAAACTTTTGGATATACACGGCATATATACAGAACGTAAACCTCTTCACAAGAACTACCATAACTACCATAACACCGTTCATGCAAGACCGAATACTCATGCCTTCTTCCGCCCCTCGGTTCCCTTCTTGATGATCTTCTGTCGTTTCGACTCAATCTCCTGGTCATAGATCTCCCGCGCGGTCTCTCCCTTCTTCCGCTTACTGGCTTTCGAGGATTTGATGCTGACGGTTGAGGCGCCTCCGCCGCGGATCTGCTTCTCGGCTTCTTCCCAAGCGGCACTGCCGTTATCGATCTCGTATCTGGAGGCTAGAATCAGTTATTGTTCGTCCGGTGACAGATAGTGAAAGTGTGGTGACTCACTTGTCCAAAGGCAGAGAATCAATCAGAGCTCTCTGCTTCTCCCTCAGCTCGTCGTCGACCTGCTGTCCGCCCTCTCGCAGCTCCTCTTCCAGACCGGTGTCCAAGGGCTTGAACCGCTCGTCGACGACGTCGTCGTGCGCATCGGCTGAGGTCTGCGCAACGGGCACCTTCTCGGCGGGGAGGGTCTCCGCGACGGCGCCCTCGACCAGGCCGCGGAAGTGGGTTGACATCTTGCGGACGATCTTGAGGAACATGGCCAGAAGCTGCGATGAGGGAAGGCTTAGCTCCTTCTCGACGTCGTCGAGGTTCTTGCGCTGTAGGCCGATGGCGAGCAGGATGGACTGCTGGACGCCGGAGAGGCTGACTTTGCCGCTTAGGCGGCCGGAGAAGTAGTACTCTGCAATGGTGGGAACCATATCGAGGATGACGTGGTAGTCCAGCAGGTTGTTTGCGTAGCTGTCGAGGCGCTTGAGGTCGAAGGGGGAGAAGGCTGCGTCGAGATCGTTCTTCTTGAGTAAGGATGGGGTGTACGAGGTGTCGAGCTTAGCGCCCGCAGTGGCGGATTCGCAGATGCTGAGGGAGAGGACAGAAGGGAATTCTCGGAATTGGTAGGAGAGCAAAGCTAGGAACCGCTTGTGGAAGTCCCGAGCAAAAGCCCCGAGCCAGCTGGCGTCGCTGGCTGCGGAGGCAAGTGTGCGCAGCATCACGCAAGAATGTTCACCGGTCAGATCGTTTGGAGTCTGGCGAAGGTAGACAGGAACGAATGAAGCGCGTTTCCAGAATTTGTGGAGGGGTGGTGTTAAACCGTAACTGACGCCGACGTAATCCAGTGCGTCTGGACGACGCTCGGAGAGCTTGCCAAACAGAGGAGGCATAGAGCGAATGTCCCGGACCTGGATGTTGTCATCAAGGAGAGATGAGTTGGCGAGCTCCTCGTCAGTGACCCTGACCATCTCTTCCTGCGCGTCAGGAATGTTCTCGGAGAGATCTGTAAACTTGCCCTCGTAGAAATCAACCAGTAGCTCCAGAGCGCGCGATCCGTAACCCATGTTCATATATTCTGGGTTGGTTGCAATGCGCACAATTCGGGCGCCTGAGAGACTGGCAAAGTCCTCATCCTGGTACTGCTGGCTGACAAGCCATGGGATCAAGTCGCCACCTGCCCGTTGGCCGCGGCTCAAGCTATTCAGAACACTTTGTCTGCTGATACGACCCTCCAGAGCAACTTGAATCACGCAAAGAGGCTCAGGAAGCTTGGTAGCCTCCTCGTCGATGGGAGGCACCAGCACGAAGAGCTGATGCGCGGGCGCATCACTCATCAGTTGGAGATCGTTAGGAGTGTTCTTGTAGTGGCTGGCAACGTACAGAGCCATCATCTGCTGCAAGAATTTTTCAGAGACTGGATGGAAAGAGAATAATGTGTCTCGGTTGACTTGCAAAAGTTGGCATTGTGACGGGTGTGGGCAGCCCTGTGTGTTGATCCTGGACTTTGGCAGGGTTGCATCCAGGCATAGGACTTTGTTTAGCCACTTCTCGACTGAATCGCCAGGTGCGTAACGGATGGGTTCCGACAAAGTAATCTCTCTGAGCGAGCGTCCACCCAAGCTCTTCTCGCCCTTGGAAGCCTTGCCAGTGGCTCTATCAGCGACATCTGTATCGTCCCCGCTGGCCTTCACACCTCCCCTGGACTGCTCGCGAAGCTGCTGAATCAGCTTCAAAGAGAGCGACCGACCAGTACCTTCGTAGCCATTGATAGTAGAGGCCATGAATACAAGGTATGGGCCCATCAGTTTGCGCACCAGGGGCAGAGGGATTGCTGCTGCCTCATCAATGACCAGAAGCTCCGCCTGGCCGAGAACATGAGCATCCTGGGGCTGAATATATTGAATGGTCTGGCGATGCTGGCGATGGATGTTGACTCTCACAATAGCCTTGTTGAAGTCGGGGTTGGTAGATTGAAGGATGGTATAATCGACGTGATCGAGGTATCCAAGAGCATCGAAACCTTTGAAGATGAACTCAAACAGTGTCTTCAAGTTCTCCGGGCTAGGGGAGGTGATGAAAATGTTACTGTACCCGTGAGCAACCGCTGCCGCGATGGCGACACCAAGAGCTGCCGACTTTCCCCGACCTCTGGCAGCGGTCAAGGTGACAGTGCTGCGGAGGGTCTTCTCCGCGATCACGTCGACAAAGGTCAAGAGCGCCTTCGCCTGGTCAACAGTGCGAGCTAGATTGACCAAAGAGCCCACCGGCTGAGTGTCTGCTAAGCTATCCTTGATCTCTTTCAATTCCTTCTTTGTGCCTGTGTTGTCGTCAAGAGACTCTGGCGGTGGAAGAGGCTTCACGTTCTTCCCTCCCGAGATTGGAAGAACATTCAACTCATCATCAACCACCAAGCATGAATCACAGCTGCCAAGAGAGAGGATAAAGCGCTCGTTGAAGCGGGCGACCACATCGTCATGCGCTTCTGTCCTGTATCTCGAATGAATGTCCATAGATAACGTGTAGAGCTGCTTCAAGCTGTTCATTCCCTTGAGCAGAAGCAGCACGATACCACCTCCTTCCACGGTCTCGATGGTGCGAGCAAGCAGATTCGGCGTGATGGCTTCGAAATCTTGGAGAATGCACATTCCATACGTATTACCCAGAATCTTCTCCGTCTCCTTGTAGTACACATATCGGATCTGGTTGAGAGTGATGAACAGCTCGAAAGGATCTTCCTGGTTAGGTTCCCTGATACCTCGCTTGACTTCCTTCTTGATCTTCGCCTCGCGCTTCTTCCGATGGCTTGTGAATCCGAGGAGGTCTTTCTTGTATGCCCAGAGGACCGACTTGTTTTGCTTGACATCGACGCTGGACATGATATAATGCAGGTTGACAATCACATCCTTGGCGCGGTCGCCGACCACCACGAAAAAACTTCTTTTCTTCTCCTGCACATTATTCCGAATGAGCGCCGGAATGCGCGAATCAATTGCCTTGCGTGGCATTTTGATCTAGTCTCTTGCGTAGGGTCAACCGGTCAACCACTGGGGTGATGCTCACACGGAGCAGTGAGATTCTGTCGACTCTGCCGTCTGCTATACTGCTGGTAGTAAGGCACGGGTTATTAGAAGCAGA
>JAABUG020000004.1:121808-208299 GCA_011319215.2 Scortechinia acanthostroma
TTACTTACCACTACTTATCTTCTTGGATTAAAGAAATCTCATTTACAGCAGTGTATCATTGACGATCGTTATCATTGGATTAATCGACTATCACTGCGCAGACCCATGCCTCGCAGTCAACCAAGAATATAGTCTAAGAGAAACAGCTGACTCCAGCACAAATAAATATCCCCTTCTCTTCTTCAACCTGTAGTGCAGTGCCATCTGTCATACTGCTTGTATGTCCAGTCCTCGCTAGATAAGTAAGGGAAAAAGTTCCGTATCATGCCATGCGTTCAGAACAGAAAAAGGAAAAGAAAAAGTGTAAGTAAAAAAAAGAAGCCGGGAAATTAAATGATTAAAACAAAGCAAATTGCTTTCCCATTTTTTTTAAGCAGAACCGAACTCCTTGATATCGGTCTGCTTGCCCAGCAGAGCCAGAGGGACGATACCACTGACGTGCATATCAGGACCGTACACGTGCATCTTGAGACCCAGCTCCTCACCAACAGCCTTGATGTTCTTGAGACCTTCCTGGTAGTTGGGACCAGCACGACGGACCCAGATTTGGACGTTGTGCTCGTTGAGAACAGGAGCGACCTCGCGAATCGCACGGATGACACCCTTGAACGTCGAGGCGACGTTGGTGAAGTTGGCAATACCACCACCGATGAAGAGAACCTTGCCGTCAGGGTGCATAGGTGCGCGCAGCATCAAGTCCAGAACGGTCTTGGCGTAGTTGTAGGTCTGAGTCTCGGTGGGAGCACCGGAATACTCACCGTAGTTGGCGAGCTCGCTGACGAAGCCAGCGGACGCAATGGCGTCGGCGTACACGACGGAAGCACCGCCACCAGCGACCAGAGTCCAGATACGGCCATTGGCGTTGAGCACGGTCAGCTTGAGAGAAGCACCGGTCTTGGCATCCATGTCGGAGATGAACTTCTCCTCCTTGCTCAGCTCACGACCGAAGGGAGCGGGGAACTCCATTGGCGGGCCAGCATCAATGCTGACCTTGCCGTCGGCCTGGGGCACGGTGGCCAGGCCGAGGTTCTGAGGGCTGCGGGCAATAGCCCACTTGGTACCGCACTCGAATTCAGCAGTCTGGTCAAGCTTGGCGGCAAGATCAAGGAAATGCACATCGGCGGAGGTACCCTCAGCGTTGGGAATGACAACAAGAGGGTTGATCTCAAGGTAGGTGAACTGGCAGTCAACATAGACGGCGTAGAGGCGGGAGATGAAGTCAACTAGGACGTTGTGAACGCCCTTGGGCACCTTGCTCAGGAGGGCAGCCGCAATCTCCTCGTTGGAGGGATAGTTCTTCAGGTTCACGGGGATAAGAAGCTTCTCGGCCTTGGCATCAACATCACCAACGTCGACACCACCCTCGTGGGTGAAGAGGATCCAGTCACCCTAAGGAAGTTCATTAGTCTTCGAGACCCGGCGGAATTCCAGCTGGTGAATCGACAGAATTGCTTACCTCACGCACGGAGTTGATGTTGATGTAGTACTCAGTCTCCTGAGGGTGGGGAACGAAAGGCTCAACGAGGAACTGGCGGAGAACGCCGGTGACAGTCTCAACCTTGACCTCCTTGCCAGCACGAGCCTCAATCCACTCCCTGGCCTCGGCCCAAGTCTTGTTCAGAGCGAGCAGACCGCTCTTACCCCGTCTCTTAATCAATTGATCTGGCTTAGCGACGAACTTGGCGCCGGGAGTCAGCAGCCAAGGGTAGACAACCTCCGTCTGGTCCAAGACATCCTTCACAGCGGCGTCTTCGGGGAAGTAGATGGAGGCAAGTCTGGGAGGAGGGTTGTGGGTGGTGGAAGGAGGGAGAGGAGTCGGCTTGATGACCGGAGCCCGGGTGAGGTGGTAGTTGAGGATGGCCTTGCCATCAGCTTCGAGGATCGATTTCGCGGACATGATTATAAGACTGGAGGAGGACGATTGAGGAGAGGTTGTATGTAGAAAAGGGAAAGAGACCCCGGATCAAGAGAAGGATATAACAGAGAGATGGAGGAGGGAGGGATATGGTGATACTCTGCTGATGTCGGCAAGCAATTCACCCTGCAGGAAGTGATTTGATGGAATTGAAGTGGGAGAAGGAGGGAGAAGATGAAGGTGGATGGATTGAAGAAGAGAGGAGAAAGAGGAGGGGAATCAGTGACCGCGGACGATTGACTTGAGTCCAAATAAAATAAAAATAATCGAACAAGCAAGTAAATGCTCGGAAGACTTTTGGGAGGGGGAAAATAGAGGCAATTTTTTTTGGAGCTGATCCAAAATTACAGACAGTCAGGTACGGTATTGAGGCCGCACTCGGGGGATGACCAGATCCGGAGATGAGACGGGAGGGACCAGACTCAGAGATACAGAGTACGATACAGCATAGCAGGCTTAGACGCCCCGAGTTGTTGAGATTTAGTGGGGAAGAAGGGAGAGTGGGTCCTGCCTGTCGCTCAGTCACCCGCGGACCCATCAAATTTAGCTCCCACCGTCTCCTGGAGAGCTTCCGTTGGGGATACTCGGGAAGGGTATTTAGAGGCAGGACACACCCTACGCTGTAGCCTCAATACTGAATTCCTGCAAAAAGGAGGGATCAGACACCGGAGGCACCCCTGCGGTCTTTTGCGCCTCGTGTCGCTTTTTGTTGGATTATGGACGGCTACCGAATAATTCCTAGACTGTCTACGAATTTCTGCGCGAGACCCGAAGTCCGTTCGGAGATGTTTTGACATCTTGACTGTGCTGTTGATGTCATCAATTGCCTATCAGATCGTGTACCTTAGGATCCAATTACACACGGAGTGCACATAGTAACATACCAGAGATCTATTCACTACCTGGACTTAACAGAGAAGCACATAGAAACAAACCCAATCAAGTCCATAATCAAGCGGACTGAATATCACGGTACTACAGTCTATCATGATAACACTGAACACTGATCTTTCGGTGAGCAGATCACTACTTAGCGTCCGGCGGTTGGAGCCTTAGGGTGGAGGGGCTCTCCTGCTTGCTGGGTCCAAATTAGTAGTCACTAGTACAGAGAAGGATCCACCGCTTAGCCCCAACCAAGCTACTTTGGTCTCCTCTGCAACGTTCTTTTGCCTGTTCAACATCCAGGTACACATTCTACCGAGTACTCCGGAGTCCGGCTCCATCTTGTTAGGCATACGGCCGTACACGATTCTGAATGATCATGAGATGAGGGATATTCCACGCATGATCATGACTGAAAAGGAGAAAGAGTTTCTAACACATTCATTCACCTGAGGGACTCGTAAAGAATTCAAGTGTCGAGATAGATAGGTAGTAACCAGACCAGACCACGCTCTTCCGTACTCCATATTTAGGTTATCTTCTAGAACTCCGCACTTTACGATGCACGGTATAAGGTATTTTGGGTATTCCGAAAAAGTCAATCTTGCATGTTGTTGAGGGTGTCTAGACTTAGTGGCCACTCCAAACACACAATCATTGAAGATTGACTGATTATCTCTAGGCTCATTGCTAGCAAGCAACGCAATTGCATCCCCAACTGGTCCCGTCTTCGACCCATCAAGAAACCACCCGAGACCAGCTTGTCTCGGTATTGTACTGATACAGTATCGTCCGGAACAGTAAACTTCCCCTCAGCTCCCCGACATCGTTGAAACCCATCGTCAGATAATTCAGTTATTTCATTTTATTTTATTTCCCTTTTTTACAGCATCCGGTGCTTTTTTTTTCTTGATCCCAGGATAAACCACCCACCCCATAATCCCCTTGGATCCCAATCCCTCCGTCTTCTTGCTCTGCTTCATCATTCTCCTCATCCCCATCTTCCTCCCTTGTGCATCTTCTCATCCTTCGTGGCTCTTGTTCCTTCCGAGTTGCATTTGACCGTCGAAGCGACTCATTCCTTCTCTCTCATCTTCCTATATCTACCTACTTAATAATAGCTTCCCTCTGTTGACAGGTATGTCGCCACTCCAAAAAGTTCCTTGAACGAGGTTGATAGTGCCATCTGGGTGTCTTTTGAGCTATCTGCATTACGTCGTGCTGCCTTTTCCTGACCCCGTGCTGATCAATTTTTGGAGAAACAGAGTACTCAGCCACCATGCCCTCGTCTGCTCCCCTTGCCAGCGCCGCCAATGGCGGTCTCAACGCCAACGACAACATCACCCGCTTCGAGCCTCCCAGCCGAGTGCGCTCTCCTCTCACCCACAGCCTCTTCCACAACAAGACGAGATGCTTCGTATAGTAAGTGATTCCTGGCCGCAGACAAGGTCAATGGCCGGGGCTGACGGCGTTCATAGCGGTATGCAGCCCAGAGCCGTGCAAGGCATGCTCGACTTCGACTTCATTTGCAAGCGTAGCACACCTTCCGTTGCTGGTATCATCTACACTTTTGGTGGCCAGTTCGTCAGCAAGATGTATGGATATCACCTCCGTCTGCCACAGTATTTCCATCAACAGCTGCTGACTCTGGAATCATAGGTACTGGGGTACCAGCGAGACTCTTCTTCCTGTCTACCAGGATGTCTCCAAGGCCATGGCCAAGCACCCAGACGTTGACACCATTGTGAACTTCGCCTCTTCCCGTTCCGTCTACAGCTCCACCATGGAGTTGATGCAGTACCCTCAGATTAAGTCCATAGCCATTATCGCCGAGGGTGTCCCCGAGAGGGTACGTCTTGTTTCCATCTACCCCGCATAGAGTATAGAGGCTAACAACGGGAACAGCGTGCTCGTGAGATCATGGTTACTGCCAAGGAGAAGGGCATCACCATTATTGGTCCTGCTACCGTTGGTGGTATCAAGCCTGGTGCTTTCAAGATCGGTAACACCGGTGGTATGATGGACAACATTGTTGCTTCGAAGCTCTACCGTAAGGGTTCCGTCGGCTACGTTTCCAAGTCCGGTGGTATGTCCAACGAATTGAACAACATCATCTCTCAGACCACCGATGGTGTCCACGAGGGTATCGCCATTGGTGGTGACCGCTACCCCGGTACCACTTTTATCGACCACCTCCTGCGTTACGAGGCCGATCCTGATTGCAAGATCCTCCTCTTGCTCGGTGAGGTCGGTGGTGTTGAGGAGTACCGTGTCATTGAAGCCGTGAAGAACGGCACCATTACCAAGCCTATTGTCGCCTGGGCCATCGGTACTTGCGCCAGCATGTTCAAGACTGAGGTTCAGTTCGGTCACGCTGGTGCCTCGGCTAACTCCCAGCTTGAGACCGCTGTGTACAAGAACAAGGCAATGAGAGAGGCCGGTATCCACGTTCCCGACACGTTCGAGGAGCTTCCTCAGCTCCTCAAGCAGGTGTACGATGAGCAGGTCAAGAAGGGCATCATTAAGCCCCAGCCCGAACCTCAAGTTCCCAAGATCCCCATCGACTACTCCTGGGCTCAGGAGTTGGGTCTCATCCGTAAGCCCGCTGCCTTCATTTCCACCATCACCGACGACCGTGGCCAGGAGCTCCTGTACGCCGGAATGCCCATTTCCGACGTTTTCAGAGAGGATATTGGCATTGGTGGTGTCATGTCCCTTCTGTGGTTCCGTCGCCGTTTGCCTCGCTATGCCACCAAGTTCCTGGAGATGGTTCTCATGCTCACCGCTGACCACGGTCCGGCCGTGTCTGGTGCTATGAACACCATTATCACTACCCGTGCTGGCAAGGATCTCATCAGCGCCCTCGTCGCTGGTCTCCTGACCATCGGATCTCGCTTCGGTGGTGCTCTTGACGGTGCTGCCGAGGAGTTTACCAAGGCCTTCGACAAGGGCATGAGCCCCCGTGACTTTGTTGACACTATGAGAAAGGAGAACAAGCTGAGTATGTGACCTTTCTGGATAACGAACATCTTACGAGCAAATGCTGACCTTTGCATAGTCCCTGGTATTGGCCACAGAGTCAAGTCTCGGAACAACCCCGATCTGCGTGTCGAGTTGGTCAAGGAGTTCGTCAAGAAGAACTTCCCCAGCACCAAGCTCCTCGACTATGCCATCGCTGTCGAGACCGTCACCACCTCTAAGAAGGACAACCTGATTCTCAACGTCGATGGTTGCGTTGCTGTCTGCTTCGTTGACCTGATGCGCAACTGTGGTGCTTTCTCACCCGAGGAAGTTGAGGACTACATGAAGATGGGAGTTCTCAACGGTCTCTTCGTCCTTGGCCGCAGCATTGGTCTCATTGCTCACTACCTCGACCAGAAGAGACTGCGCACCGGTCTTTACAGACACCCTTGGGATGACATCACCTACCTGCTCCCCACTTTGCAGAAGGGTGGTGCCGAGGGCCGTGTTGAAGTTAACATTTAAGCTTTCTATTATATCTCTTAATATTTCCACGTTTCCCTTTTTCTCCTGTCATTGCCGAACAAACCAGTGGCAGCCCTCTGGATGATTCTGCGGAATTTGCGGTTTGACTCTTAAAATCCGTCACGTCGACGTTGGAGTTATGATGGCCTGTATTTGCATTTGGTTCCGATTCTTCTCGAGATTCACTATTTTTCAACATACATTGTGTATTGCGCATATGTGGCATGACTAGCTGATAGGCTAATGAATTCAACGCAAGAATTGAGACAGAACATACAATTAGGCATACAAGCTTTGACGACTTTCAAGTACTACAGCGTGTCAGATTATCTTATGCCCTTCCAAAATAACCATTCCTTCTTTCCGGTTTGTACTAATGTTAAGTTGAAACTTGTGAGAGCTGCCGAGCATTACTTCAGACACAGAGAGGCTTTTACAGGCGCAGCCCCAACCTCTCCAGGTAGTTCTTTGCTCGGCAATTGCATATGGAGAGGCTTCTCTCTTCTGGGCGTAGTTGTTAATACACTGACAAAAGTCAATTCATGTACTTGTCGGAATATCTCTTTCAATTGTGAATTTGTGACTCCGCTGTTGATACTTTAGTTGATACTGAAGTAATCGGGATCTTCTTCCCCACCAGTAATTGGTCCGAGCTCCTGCTATCAAAAGTTTATCGATATCGCGACTCAGGTTACAGACTTGGCATACTGAATTCAATCTCAAATTTACAAACGTCAAGCACAGCATAGGCTCCCTTTTCGATTGTCTTAACGAAAGAAGCACACATACTCGAAAAATTAGGAATTCAAGACCACCACAAAGCAAACCAAAATGGTCCGCGTCAAACACCGCTACCTCCTCCTCGACATCCTCTACCCAGAACCCTCCTCCTGGCCCACCTCCTCAACCAGCAAAACAAAATCACGCTCGCAAGCTGACGCGCAGCTCCGCATCCACTCGCCCACCTCCGATGCGCTGACGCCCGCCTTACTCGCGAAAATGGTGAGAGAGGAAGTCGCGGAGATTTTCGGGGACTGGGGCGTTGGGCGGCTGGGTGGTGTTGGGGCTGGTGGTGTTAGTGGTGCGTTTCCTTTTACCTCCCTTTAACCCCCTTTCCTGTGTTGTGTTCGTGTCCAGGGTCTGACATGACGATAGTCAAGTATTTATCGCCTGCTACCTCGACGGCTATCATCCGGTGTCCGCGGGCGTCGTTCCGGCTCGTCTGGTCGGCTCTTACGTATATGTCGCAGGTACCGGATTTCAATAATGGGGGAGTGAAGAGGGGAGCGGGAGCGCCTGCGGCTGGGGGGAAGATGCGGGCGTGTGTGTTTCGTGTTGTGAAGGTGTCTGGGACGATGAAGAAGGTGGAGGAGGAGGCGATCCGGCGGGCGCGTAGGGAGATTTCGCGGTTGAAGGGGGCGGATGAGATGGGGGTTTTGGAAGGGTTGGTTGGGGGGTTGGACGGCCGGGAGGGTGCTGCTGGTAGTGGGTTGGCTGCTGCCTCTGTGCGAGATGTGATGGATGAGGACGATGTGGATATGGAGAGTGAGGATGATGAGGATTGATCGGCTTGCATTGATTGCATCATTTAGGAGTTTGTGATTTTTGGATTTTTTGTTGTTCGTTAGAGATACCCTATAATACATGTACTGATAGACCATAAAGCACTCAAATCATGACTTTCGTATCACTGTTACACCGCTGTCGGGCAGCGGGCCTCTGAAGTTAGCCATATCGCTATCGAATTCGTCATCCTCTCTCGGCGGCGGCTGTGCAGCCTGCTCCCTGGCTTTCGCCTCGGCCTCGAGCTCACTCCGTTCCTGTGCGTCGTATTCGTCCTTTGCGTCGAGCCACCGTTCCTGAACATCTCGGATATCCATGGTCCCTAGTCCCTCCCGAACAGCCACCTGCCAGATGGTATCATTTGCGCCCTCGGCCGGCCCAAATGCATATCCACTTGCCCTATCAATAACTTGCAGCAGATTCATCATGCTCTTCTTGTCTTCCACGGCCAGTGTCTCGAACGCCACGAGCCCGAATTCTTCTACCAGGTCGATGATGGCATTGTTGAGGGCGCCAAATTTTGCATGTGATAATCGTGATGACTCGGCCTCTAGGTGTGGAAGGAGATAGGAAAGGTCTTGGACTTCGGTGTAGAAATCGAGGTTGAAGGGTAGCGGGGCGTAGTTCGAAAGGTTATCGATTTTAGTGAGGACGTTGATGTGAGGGAGATCCATCTGGAGCATCGCGCGGAGGGAGAGAAGGAGAGCGGATATATACATCGATGGTAACGTGAGATTGTATGAGTCAATGAGATGTATTACGATTAGCTGTAGTATCCGATGTCAGCAGGAAAGCTTGTGCTAAGATTGAGACGAACTGACTCTATAGCCCAACTTTTGTATTTTGAAGAAAATATTCCGCAACGACGCATGGTGCGTGAAGATTTCAACCTGGCCGGGACAGTCAAACAGAACATAATCCTCTATTCAGAAGAGTATCAACTATCGCGCTCTAGGCCGTATAGCACAAGACACAAGGATAGGTCAGCGCCTACCTCCGAGGTCCTTCAGCCCCTCCTCCAACCATTCAAAGTTCTCCTCCAGCTCCTCTAGTGCATATAAGACACCACCATTAGGACCTAGATGATCCTCACTCATAATCTCCTCAAGAGTGACGAGGTCGCGAACGTCCAGCGCACACGGATACGACGTCTTGTCATTTGCGGGGTCCAGGTTCACGATAGAGCACTTCCGGCCAATAGCTCCCAAAAACTGATGCATACCGTTGCAATATGTTGACTTCCCCGCGCCCGGAGGCCCTATGACCAGCTGCGCGAAAGGCATTTTGAGCTGCCAGCGGGAGAAATAGGCAAGAAGGGATCTAGTTTTCTCCAATTCTCGATGATCTAAGACGCGGCGATGGCGGGGAGGGAAATATATCAAGGCGGTATAAGCGGGCAGAAAACGACCCAAAGCGCAAAGCTGCGATAACGCCGGCCGACAACAATATCGATGTAGCTTAGGACTGGAACGGTACTTTCTCAGAAGAAATCAAGCACAATATGGCATCAAGTAAGCTCGTTAAAACCGCCATACATTCTAATACTGACCGCGGTCTAGATCAATTCACCGTCGCAAATCCGCCGACAGATGCCATCTCCGCTTTGAAGTTCTCGCCGGATCCAAATTCAACGCGAATTGTCGTTTCGTCATGGGACAAGAACGTCTATCTTTATGATCTGCGAGACGAGAATGGGAATGTCGGTGAAGGAAAGTTGTTACAAAAGTTTGAACATCGTGCGCCGGTGCTCGACGCGTGTTTCGGCGAGAATGAGGATGTGATCTACACAGCTGGTTTGGACTGGGACGTCCGAAAGTACGGCTTCCCCTCGCCCCGGTGCTTTCCTTCGACTGGCCGTATTGTGTTTATCTAATATATGGCAGGATTGATGTCACGTCATCCACACAGACAGTACTTAGTAGCCACGACGCTGGGGTCCGGTGTGTCGCCTACAGCAAGGAGCATAACCTGGTCATATCGGCGTCGTGGGACTCGACATTACACGTGCACCGCGTGAATACTGAAGCCGAATCGATCCCCGCAACCATCCCCCTCCCTTCAAAGCCTTTCTCCATGTCTCTCACCGCCACGAAACTCGTCGTTGCTATGGCCTCGCGCTCCCTCCACATTTACGACCTGAAAGCATTGGCACTCCTCACAGACCAGTCGGATGCCACGTCTCCGAACAAGGTTGAGATCGAGCCGTGGCAGCGACGAGAGAGCAGTCTCAAGTTCATGACCCGCTGTGTCGCATGCATGCCCGACGACGCCGGCTACGCATCCTCGAGCATCGAAGGACGAGTCGCCGTCGAGTGGTTCGATCCGTCTGCTGAGTCGCAAGCGCGGAAATATGCTTTCAAGTGTCATCGACAGACGGCTGATGATGTTGACGTCGTATATCCCGTGAACACACTTGCGTTCCATCCCATTCATGGAACATTCGCGTCCGGTGGTGGTGACGGTGTCGTTGCGCTTTGGGACGGTATTGCGAAGAGGAGGATCAGGCAGTATCAGAAATACCCGTCGAGCATTGCTGCTGTGGATTTCAGCGCCAATGGAAAATACTTGGCGATTGCTGTTAGCCCTGGTTTCGAAGACGGAAAAGACGATGTTGCCGAGGGAACTGTCCGGATCTATGTGCGCGAATTGGGTGAGACCGAGGCGAAAGGAAAGGGTGCGAAATAAACATTATACTGTTATGCAGAAGCCTTTAACTTATGACTAGCGTGTGGAAATAAATCTGGGTAATAATTTACAGTACAAAAAGTTCAGTTCTTGATCTTCTGCTCTGGTGAGATTTGACGGCAAGAAGTCATGCAGGAAATTTTGTGGTATCATATCTAAATCGCCTTTTTGGAGTAATCCACGGTACGGAGTATATATCAGGACGACCATGAGGGAAGGAGACTATATAACCTTCCTGACCGATATTGAGCCGTCGGGCATGCCAAAGTAAACAGCGATGGGCTTCTGGCCTCCAATACCTCCAAGGGCTTGAGCCTGAGGTCCAGTCAGGCCGGAGAAGATGCCAACCTCCAGCACACCCGCAATCTGCTTAATCGCCCGCGCCAGGGTATCGACCTCCCATATTCCTCCCTTTCCGCTTCCATCTTTGCCAGCGGCAACGTCAGCCTTCGTGAGCAATGGTCGGAAAGGAGCGTCAATGATGTAGAAGTCCTGGTCCGTCTTCAGGGGTCCCTTGGAGGTGCCGCTGAGCCGAATCGCGGGCTGAATGCTGCCCAGCTCTCGCAGCTTGGTTAGGACACGAGGGGCCGCAATAGGTGCGACCTCGATGGGGATGTATTTCCAATTCGTCAGGAGACGAGACTGGAGTTTCCGCGAGTCTGGGCATGAGTGTTAGTGATGGTTTGCCTTCTATCCCGGCTTGTGCCGTAGGACGGCGTGAGTCATCGCTAACCTGCCACGCAGATAAACTCCTTGGCCTGGAGAGCCACAATTTTCTCCTGGAAGAGACAGGCGCCGCCGCCCTTTATTAAGTTGAGCTCATCGTCGACCTCGTCTGCGCCGTCAAAGGCGACATCAAGTACCGTTCCTTCGGGTAGCGAATCGAACTCCACTACTGTCAAGCCGGCAGAAAGGATGAGCTGTTTGGACTGGAAGCCGGTGGGGACGTATCTTGTCATAGAGGTATCAATGCCAGCTTCTTTGATAGCCTCGACAACATATACAATGGTAGATCCACTGCCGATACCGACATATTTGGCATCTTTGGGGTAGTGGTTGGCGACAGCGGCCTGGCCGGCGGCTCGCTTTGCGGCCTCGATTGCGCTAGCCATTGTGAACTGAGAACGAGTCGGGGGGAGGTGAATGGGGGAAATGGTAGGATAGATGAGACGGCGACGAGGGGACGAGATTAATGAGGAGAAAAGGAACAAGGGCCGTGTCCTATAGAGCATAGACAAATTAGATTGAGGGCTGACAGCTCATGCATCCCGAGAAGAAGGTTTTCTAGTGGCCGCAGCTGGACCCAACTGGCCCGATACAATCGCCAGAGAACATCTCCGGTGTGGGGGAGTCCGAGATGAGAACCAAAGAATTTCCGTGGAGCCACAAGGCCACAACAAATACACTTACAAAGGAGAAGAGTGCACTCGAGGAAGAATCACCGACATGACATGGCAATTGAAATATTTTAATGGGAGATAAGACAGTCTAATTGAGCAAACCACAGAATAATGATGTCGGAGAGGTACATCAATCTTTTTGACGGCGGGGTTATGGCGTCATAGCGTTGACTGCCATAGTGCCTCAGGTTCTTCAGGCCAACAAATCACACGGGCCGATCTGCCTTCCGGTCATGTGACCTCATCACAGCTATGGCCGACAGTCATCAACACAGGAACATGCATTACTAACCAAGCTTCAGTGGCTAGTCATCACTGGCCGTCACTATTTCTCCTTGAATTTGCAGTATATCTGGATTCTCTGGCTGACCAAGGAGCTATATCAATCCGCATTATGACTGATACTTTCCCTGGCGCCCTGGTAGGGCCCTCTTCGAAAGAGAGGAAGTATGACCGCCAGCTGCGTTTGTGGGCCGCGAGCGGGCAGCAAGCTCTGGAAGAGACTCGTGTCTTATTAGTCAATTCGGACGGTTCCTGGGGAAATCGAAACACAGGGGCATCGGGAGCGGTTGGTGTCGAAACACTCAAGAACCTTGTGCTCCCCGGTGTTGGTGGCTTCACAATCGTAGATCCTGCTGTTGTCACAGAGCCTGATCTCGGAGTAAACTTCTTTCTCGAGGAGGCAAGTCTTGGAAAATCCAGAGCCGAGGAGACCTGCCGCCTGTTGAGAGAGTTGAACCCAGACGTCGAAGGAAGTTTCCGTTCAGAGGTATATGAGTGCATCTTTAACTTAGCTTTGTGAATTCACCTCGCTAACATACGTTACTAGGCTATTGCAGATGTCTTGCTACAGGAGCCAGACTTTCTTGCGCAGCATAGGCTGGTTTTGATATCCGGTCCTGTGAAACGATCTACTTTAGATACTCTTTGCGAGTCTGCTAAGGCACTGAATATTCCAGTGCTATATACGCACTCTGTCGGATTCTACTCTGTTTTTTCACTTCAGCTTCCAGCAGAATTCCCCATAGTAGAGACACATCCGGATCCTGAAGCCACACAAGATCTTCGTCTTCTTAACCCATGGCCAGAATTGGTAGCAGCTGGCGCCAGCATTAGCAACCTGGACAGTATGGACGACCACCAGCATGGCCACGTACCGTACGTGCTGTTACTGCTTCATTATCTCGAAAAGTGGAAACAAGCCCATGACGGCAAGGTCCCTTCAAATTACAAGGAGAAATCAGAGTTCAGAGAGTTTGTCCGGGCTGGTGCCAGGACGAATAATGCCGAAGGAGGTGAAGAGAACTATGATGAGGCGGTTGCAGCGGTACTGAAATCATTGAATCCGTTCAGCTTGCGCAGCTCAATCCGTGAGATTTTCGAGATGGATCAGTGCAAGAATCTCAAGCAGAACTCTGCTGAATTCTGGCTCATTGCAGCAGCTGTTCACGAATTTTACCAAAAGCACAACGTGCTCCCTCTGCCGGGCTCGCTGCCTGACATGAAAGCTCAATCCGCAGACTATGTCTCTCTTCAGAACATATACAAATCGAAAGCAAGAAAGGACGTGGAAGAAGTAACAGCAACAGTCAGAAGGCTCGAAGCTCAGTTGGGACCACGGCGGGCCGTCATTCCAGAGAAAGACATCGAGGTCTTCTGCAAGAACGCTGCTCATATCAAGGTT
The DNA here is from genome assembly GCA_011319215.2 of Scortechinia acanthostroma. Lineage (NCBI taxonomy): Eukaryota > Fungi > Ascomycota > Sordariomycetes > Coronophorales > Scortechiniaceae > Scortechinia > Scortechinia acanthostroma. Next base: position 135,424 of record JAABUG020000004.1, read on the forward strand.
ATTCATGGCCGTGATATTCCTCGCATCAACGGGGATGCGCACACCCTGAAAACAATCATGAATAACCTCGGCTCCTCTGAAACTCTTATTCCGATCTTCATCGCCTGTCAAATCCTGGATAACATCGTGACAGACATCCAGGAACTCGATATCGCTGATGTATCTCTTGATGACGACGCTCCATGGAATACCCTTATCCAACGTGTTATCAGTAATCTTTCCCCCGAAGATCCTGCTGCTATCGACGAAGCAGCATGGGAGAAAATCTTGGAAGCTACCCAGGAATTGAGACGCACGGAAGGTGGCGAGCTACATAACATATCTGCTCTCACAGGCGGGCTAGTGGCGCAGGAAGCACTGAAGGTGATCACAAGGCAGTATGTGCCACTGGACAATACATGCATATTCGATGGCGTACGGAGTCGCAGCGAGATGTACAGGTTGTGATACAGCTCTTTCTTTAGGGTCTTTTCTTAGGGCCTTTCCAGAAGCACTGGTCTGTCATGATGACGGAGAAGAACCTGATATGAATGAATGACTATCCTTAACGCGATTCACCCTTTTTCTTACGTTATCTAGACGACGCAGGACCCATATCGTCGTAGGGACTAATCCAGGAGAATCCCCAGCCAGCACTGAGCCTGATTGTTTCGAACGCCAGCAATCGCTATAAGTAGCCATTTTCAACCAGAACAGAAGTAGTCTAATCATCAAAATCATACCGACAGTACAATGCTCAGAAAAAGATGTCTCACAGTCGTACTAAAGGCACAACAAGTGGCCAGACACGTGCGGCAACAGTTGGTACTACACATCGGGTTAGCGCCGGGACCTCGGGCTAACATGGGGAAAGTCGCAACGATAAGCTAACAACCCCGAGGGGCCGAGAGGATCAGTAGATAGTTGTCAACTGGGACGAGGTCATCGTCCTCGCTACCTTCTCCATCAAACCACTTCACATCAGCCGCTCTGCTGGTACGATGTATCACAACATCGTCTCTCCTTGACTGACTCTTATATGAGCAGTGAACTTTGTTATGTTTTGTTGAAAATACCACTTTGTCTCTTTGTATTACGAACGGATGATCTCATCTTCTACAAGTGGCCAGTGGTGGGAGGCTTCATCTGGTTTACAACGCCCCTCCATCTAGTCAGAATCTCCCTTTGACAGAGGTCAAACAAATATGTCGTTTGTTCAAGATACCGCGGCCGTCCTGGCGACTCCAGCTGCCACAGCTTCGTCATCCGCAATGCAATCTGTCAACTCTACGGCAATTACCACCACCCGGTATTCGTTGCTGTCGTCGCCTCGCGAACTCCTCAACCTCCCAATGCGTGGTCTGCGTCAGGCGGAGAACCTTGCGTTTTCGACTCTTCCAAAGCAGCTCTCGAGGTTGGTGGGACTACCGGTTATGGCGACGCAGATATCGGGTCATGCCCCTGTAACAGGATCGGGGGCCGATGCGGTGGTAGCAGCAACACAGGCCGCGGCTGGAGCAGCACGAGAGGGGATTGTTGATGCTGCCGCGCAAGGGGAAACAGGTGTTTATTTGGCAGAATTTCTCCAGGCGATGAGGAGATTTAGCGGGTTCTTTTCATATCTGACCAGCCGGTGGTCCTTGGCTTGTTTTACAGTGGTAAGGAATATCCACCCGAGACAGACTTCTATGCTGACACACTTTAAAGGCTCTAATTTTGAACCGGATCACAATCTATGCTTCGACCAGACGGCATCTCAGTCTTGACTTTCACCGACGCATGGCGCTGCGAATCATTCCCATTGTGTTGTTCATCTCTCAGATCCTCGTCTTGCTTCGTGCTATACGGTGTCAAACATCTCCCGATTACCCTCTCATCCGTTACGGTACCCCCGGAAAACGGTTGTCGCTCGATCATGCTGGAGGAGGCGGACCTCTCTATTATCTCACTTCCACACTTTTATCATGGGAATCCGATCAACAATCCTGCAGCGCGGTAAAGATGAGTCGGTCCGGCAACGACTCGGCTGTTCCCTATGGCTCGTTCGTTTTCTTGTGGCCTGTTTTCTTGCGACTCTGCCTCAACCACTTTGTCGAGACTCTGTCTTGTGCTTTGCAGGGAAGGGCGGTCGTGACCGAGGCTGGAATGTCTGTTTTTGAGCATTCTCTTGCCTTTGCCGAGGCAGAGTCGATGATAAGCCAGTCCATTGGGCTCGGATTATTCGGGCTTCCCAAGCACGCCCGCAGCAAGGATAGCTCGTTATCGTCCAACGAATCCGCCCAGTCAGCCTTCCAGCTGCTTAGCAGATCGCAGGTCTTGGAACGACTGAACGTTACTCCTGAGTTGCTCTTAATTGCTTTGATTTCTTGTTGCAACAGCCTAACGTCTAACATCTTGGATGTGCTCGGTAAACAAAGCCGCTATCGCCTATTCAATACTGCTTTCTGGGGCCTTTGCTTTATGTCTGCCATGGTATGGGGTCTATTGACTGGCTCACCGACGGGAAGTGACACTGGCGTACTGAAGTTTCCCACGGTCTGCATTGTAGGCTTTGTGCCTCACCTATTGATATTACTAGGCATTGTCATTTGCGTGATCATTTATGCTCTAGCTCTCATGATCACGGCTTTCTCATTACCACCAGACGCCGGGCAGCCGCTTTCCCTTCGAGAACGATTTTCGCTGGCCCACGAAAACATGCAAGGAGCGAACCAGATTCGGAATATGCGCTTCAACCGACATGAGGATTTCTACACCACGTTACTCCGGATTGGGTACACTGCTTTAACCGCTGCTAGTGAAGCAGTTTTCTTGAATGAAGGGAAAGCGGTCGTTGCACGTCGGATGACATGGTTAGAGGAGGATAGGCTGGCGGAGATCGAAAATTCGCGACGTTCACGCTCTTTCCCGCACAGTCCAGGAGCCTACGACCGGGATGTGCCATTTACAGGTGTCGAACCAATCACCTTTGATATTTCGGAGCCATCAGAAGAATGGGAAAGTGGGTACGGAAAGGAGAAGCAGATCGAGAAACCTAAAAGCGGAGCACGGTCCGTACGATCTCAGACCGACCCTGGCAGTGTTGGCGCATTTCGAGGCGCGACTAGATGCTATCATGGCTTCTCTTTCTTTCGCGGCATTTTCTATCTCATACTCAAGTGGATTGCCTACGGATTCGACAGAGTGCTAGACCGAATCGGCATCACTGCGCGACCACAGTGGCTGAAGATTCTAGTCGGGTCGCGCAGAAGAGCCCTGCAAGAGAGAAATAGGAACAATCGGACAGAATCGCTGGATTTCTGGATCTTGACCGACGAAGGCGAACTTGAGCTTCCTGGAGACTATGAGTTTGATGTAGAGAAGGAAATGCGAAAGAGGGAGCTGTCCATTGTACCGCGTTGGGAGGAGTCCGACGAGAAGCGCCTCGATGAAAAGCTCTATGGGTGGTGGAGAGCCGGCGGCTCGTGGGGAAACCAGGATCAAAGTCCCGACTATGTGCCCTCCGACAGCGACGATCTTTGTGATACCACCAGCGTTGTATCTATGTCAACAAATGCCGGATCAGAGTGGGAAGACGAATCCGATGGCCGACGTACACCTACGCCACGCAACCCATACCCAGCAGGCTTCTCGCGGGAGAGCAGCCCTGTTGACGAGTCGCTGATGGATGTTGAATCTTTTGCGCGCCTCCTCGACCCTCATGATCAGGAAAGCAGGAATGAGGCACGTATCCTGGCTGCCCATCTAGCTGCTGGGCGGGAAGGGCGCATTATGACGCGACGTCAATTCCAGCAGAAGATGGAGCGCGAGAGAGCGCAGGTTCTTTTGTCCTCGCGGTTATCACGGCTTGCTGGCCAGCAGACGGGTAACAGGGAGCGGAAACCAACTCCAGAGGAAGAGTCTGAGATGCTCGAGAACTTCATTCTGGCTCGTCGATCTGAAGCCAATCGTGCAGGTCCTGAAGCGCAGACGTGGGAGTCGGGCGCCTCGGGTCTCGGACCGGACGGTCCGCCGTGTGTCATCTGCCAGACCAACCCACGTTCGATCATAACGTGGCCTTGTCGGTGCCTTTGTGTATGCGAGGAATGCAGAGTCAGCCTTGCGATGAACAATTTCGGCAGCTGCGTGACCTGTCGGCAGGAGGTTGGAGGGTTTGTAAGGTTATGGGTACCATAGGGTTATTATCTCCTCTGCATTTTTGCATTTGTATTCTATCACAAGTGGCGTCCGTTGTGGTTTCGAATTCGTATAGCGTACTGACATTGGATTACATGCGCTCTGAGGAGCAGTTAACTGATTTACAGATTGGTATGTTTACCATGGTGAACTATATAGTAGTTGCACTAATTTATGCTGCAAACTAGATAGTCAACAGACCAATAAGCTCTGATATCAATGTCAAAGGCTGAGCCTGCATCAACCAGTCTTCATTGCAGGTGAATCCAACGGAGTCAATGATATTAATTCCCTATAAAGAGCGTCATTATTGAAGAGCTTTTGACACGGCCCTATACTAGCAGGCAACAAGTACAAAATACCAAGACTCAACGCAGCAAAGATCATGCAACGATCGAAATGACTATTAAGTATAGATATACATGCGCATTCGTTTCTTGATAGAGGCCCGGGCTCGGCTTAAATCCCACTCATGCTCACGTCGTCCCGTCGTTGTCTCTCCCTACAGCACGTAGAGAGCAGCGGCCGCCATGGCAGCAACACCCGCGACATTGGCGTGGTTGGATCCAGCGTTGTTGGACAGAGTGGTAGTTGCGGAAGCACTGGAGCTGGTAGTTGTAGTGCTTGTCTCAGTGCTGGTCGAGGTGGTCGTGGTCGAGGCAGAGCTAGAGGAGTGACGTGAGCTCGAGGGCGAAGAGGAAGATGGGGTAGTAGAGGCGCTAGTGGAAGTGGCAGTGGATGTGCCAGTTGTGGTTGAAGTCATTGTCTGGGTGGACGACTCCGTAGTGGTGGTTGTCCCGGTTGTGGTGCTGGCAGCGCTGACCGGGGGCACAGAGATCGGGTGGCCGGCGGCAGAGCACTGGGAGACGACGGCGCTGGAGACAGCTGTAAAGATTGTCAACAGTTATCTCGATGGATGCTTGTGGCTGAGGCCGACTTACAAGACTGATCGGCAACGTTGCAGGCGCTCTGCACACAAGGCGTCACATCCGAAACAAGTTGAGGCTTCTGGCAGTGGCAGGCGTAATCGGTCAAGGATGAGCATCCGTCAGAGGTGAGGGCAGAGACGAAGCAGTTCAGCTAATGAGAAATGTTAGCATCGGTGGTCATGTTGATTTCTGGTACCCCTTACAGAACAGGCTGGCAGATCCGGTAGCTGCGCACTGGCAAAGCCAGCAGCTAGGAGGACGAGGGAAGCACGAGAGAAGTGCATGTTGGATGTGAAGTGATCAATTAATTCGGAGGACCAGATTGGACAAAAGGGACCAATTCAGAAGCGACAGTATAACTGGAAGGTACTGAAAGAGAGAGTACTGTGAAATGAACGCCATTGTACGATCAAGGAGACCGGAAGCCTTTTATATACCTTAGACCAAGCCAGGAGGGTTGCACCAGGCACTGGACAGCTGCATCACAAGCTGCAGTTCAGTCTTGAAACTTTTGGGGAGATGAAGTGATCGACACATCCAGAGCAAGTTGCCCAGCTAAGCTTGACGTACGCATGTCAAACTTCATTCTATCATTCGTCGCCACTGAGTCTTGTTTGCGGGAAGTTTGTGTAACTCGTAGTCGTTCGAGTCGCTACCCCCTCAATGACTCTGGTGAATTACAACCTGAGATGCCTTACTTTCCTGTACACTATCGAGGGTAAGTAAGGGGACTATCTCAGGCAATGCAGCAGGATAGTCCGAAACTCCCCTCCTTCTAACATAAGCGTCTCGTATATCAGAAGGTCGAGGCCATTCATGAATTGGAAACATTCCTGGAGCAGAATTCCGGAACAATGCATGGCCAGATCCTGGCCAGGACACAAAGGCACCGAAAGTTCACAGGGATAGAAAAGCAAGAAACCAGCCATCCAGGGTAATGGTAACATTGCATGGATTATCAACCTATTGGCCAAGATGATCCATCCCACAAATGGGAGAGAAAAGCTTCAGCCAAAAAGTCAAGGTTCATTCTTGGTGCCGGAGGTGGAAGTCGTTGAACAGCTCAGGTGCGGGGAAGACCCCAGATGATTGTCTCTGAGACTCCGCAACAAAGCATTACATATTAATATCTCAGGCCCGCGTCAAATCGAACAAATTGACACGAGAGTCTAGAAGTACGTAGACTAATGCCTGGCAGAGCTTCGGAGGGTCAGACTCAGCTGGCTGAGATTAACAGTGAGAAGGAATCACCGCCTGAAGTGAGCAACCGTCATCACCAAAGTGGAGCCAAGAAAAGGTTTAGAAGGAAAAGCTAAAAGGGCTTCATTTGCATCATCATGATCCTCCATGAGGCAGACGGATAACAAGTAAATAGATTTCATCCTTGACCTGGCCGAACTGGACTGGTACTTGAGCTGGCCAATGCATTAGTACTCTGCGCTGCCGATCACTTCTTATGGCAGCCAATGCACAACCCGACCTCAGTGAGAGTGTTGCTGCGTACGTACTCTGAGTAACAACAAGGTACTGCTTCCCGTCAGCTCAGAATAAAATGAAAAAGGGGTCGACTACGGATCGGGTACAGACATGGAGAGAAAAGAGCCGAGTTCATTCGGTGTCTTCAACAGCTTCCAGTATTACCACAGGAAGACTCGAAATACGTTACTCCGTAGCATCAGACTTTCAGTCAGTCGACTTAGCAGTGTGGAAATCGAGTAATTCAGCAGAAGAAAGAATCTAAGAAGCTCCACGTCATTAATTGATTCCTGCCGATGAAAAATCCGCATAATAGTCCGAACGCCCTGCTTGAAATTATAAACCTAACGCCGATCCAGCACCTCATGAACCTCCCAGATTTGGTGTAAGTGATAAATATTCATAAAGGGATTCTCAAGACATCAACTCGTCGACGTAAGCCCTCTGCTTCACAGTGTCCTTTTCCTTCAGCAAGACCGCAAGGACTTCGATAGGAGGATTGAGGTTCAGCATCTTCGCACGTCTCCAGCGCTTTAGCCGAGCAATTCCGATGCATGGCTATATCATGTTAGAGAAGCTCTCAGCGAAAGCTGCAAGTAGTAGGATATAATAGACATACCCCATACTGACTAGACAGATCAAAATGCCTCAGTATCTTCTCGTGTAATGATAGATCTTCCTGGTGGACTGCTCAACAGGAGTATCGTCAGCATTTCCTCAGATTATCAACATCAAATCACAATCCGCAAACCCACCTCGAGGCGCTCTCCTCTTCTCCTCTTCCTTCTTCCAATACCGCTGGATCTCCTGTTCTGTGACCTTGAGCGCTTTCTGATCCTCCTCGCTCAAGGGTTGCTGGACCTCCTCCCTGGCTTGTCGTCTGACGGCGAGCTCCGCAACGTGCGGCTGTGACGGTTCCGAGGGAGCGACGGGCACTTGCTCGGCCTCTGATACCTCAGCCGAGGTGACAGCCGCTGAGATCGGTTCGAGATCTTTGGTCTTCTGAGATCGCGCCGATGTGGCCGATGGCTTGGTGACTCTGGACTTTCCGCCGAATGAAAGCGTCGACTGACCTGAGCGGGAGGCGGCAGTGTTGCCTCCGCGGCGACGAGTGGTGGGCATATTCAATAATTGCAGGAGATGAATGTAATATTCGTAGGAGAATAGGCCGTGACTTCATATAAAGCACGAATAAAGCCTGATAGGTTGTTGTAACTTGCAGTTGGTGAGATCTGGTTCTGGTGGATGTGGAGAAAGCGATGTCATGGTGGGCGTTGCACATGGCAACCGAACCGAACCGTTTACTATCAACCACTGGATGGAGGCACATACTTTAACCACTTATGCGCCCTGAGAATATGCAACAGACGATAAATTTGAGTACAGATGGTCATAGACTGAATAATGGCTTTAGGAACACATATCTTCCGCAAATGTTCAAAGGAAGATCCCTAAATCAGTCCCTCAATGCAGGTACCATATCTCAGGCATTAAACTAACCTGGCAGTACAAACAGCTCTAGGATCAAAGATAGACACTCCATGGTGTTGAAAGTTCATCCATCATACCATTGGCCCTTTCATTATTTCATAATGCAAAGCGCAAGCGAATTAAAAGCTCACGTTGAGTGGTCGCATTGCGCAGATACTGTGCTCTCGGAGATGTTAGCATACCGATATATATTGTCAGATTCCCAGCACACAAGTTGATACCAATGCCGTTATTGGCTAAGTTACTCCGTATACATTGCCCATTCAGTCCCTGGCTGAGGCTCGAGATACTAGATTACGAATGCCCTGAACAGATCTTCAGCCGTCTTCGTCTTGGATGGAAAGTCGTCAAGACAGCCGCCCCGTCGGTCACAGCCTTCCTACTGTCAGGAAAGCCTAGAAAATCCTGAGTTAGGATCATCTACAGATACTGCGGATTCAAGTTCTAGATCTGGTCGGTGATAATATCCAGAGATCCTTGTTTGCCAAAGAGAATGATTCCGGCACTCATCCGTCGTCGCTAACTGGTCCGACGAGCGATTGTAGTACGTAGATACGAATCCCCTAACCATCGGAGTATCCTGAGCTGACATGCAATGTCGCAACTCTGGGGGCTGAATGCCATGTCGGTTCGGTCAGACCGAGCTGATGCCTGGGGAGTTCAGACAAGGCTATGACGTAGACCGCCGAACAGGTACCCTGTTGGACGACGAGGGGCAGCATCCATGGCGAGCGATTGCTTAGGTATCTGAACAGCATTAATTCACATCGGATGTGTGACAAACTGTCTGTAGCGATCAGTAGTGCGATGTTTGAAATTGTTTTTGAGGCTCAGTTTGAGTTAGTCGTTAGTTCCAGGGTACCCCGTCCCCATAACCCAGACAAAGGAAACATAATGAACAATAATGGTACATAGTCAAAGAATAACGTCTTTATTAGAGTCAAGTCTGGGGCTGAAAAATAACCGTGCAATACTCTGCTTTGTAAGGCTATGTCATAATCTAGCCCTCGTGTCGAATGCTGATCGCCTCGGATTCTAGCGAAGCGAGCGAGGCCTGGGGCAGTTCTTCGAATTGTCGAGAGAGAGAGAGAAGTCCTGGACCTAGCCGCTTCCCCATCACTCTCCTCCGGTCCTCCCCCCACATCGGCGCCAATAAACAAACCGCCTCTGCGACCCCTACAGCCATTCAACTTCATCATCGCCGAAACATTACAACGGTCCGTCCTTCTGGGATTGACTCACCGTCCCCATATCGAAGCTGCACACCCCACATCCCTATCGGCAAGCAGCTTTTACCGCCTACTCTTGAATCCGTGACTGCACCTCCTAGGAAGCCACATCCGTTCAGTGCACCTGCGTCATTGTAAGACCCATTGGCGCAGATGCGATTAAGCGGGACAGCCTGATCGTCCGTGGTCTCTATGAATCATCAGCAGTTAACGACGTCCCTCGAGTCGCATAATCTCCGCAACACCCCCGGAGCACATCCCTTCCAACCGCCGCGTGCCCATGGTGGTGCGGGTACAGCCCTCTCACTATGGCCGCCTTCGTGCGAGTGTCAGGCCCGCCGAACGGTAACTTTTTGATCGGTTACCCTGGTATCTCTGCGACTATGGTAAGCGCCGGCGAGAATGGGTGCGGAACCGTGAGAGACTAACGTTTCGACGCAGCCGCGAATTGAAGGTAAAGTCGAAATCAGACCCAGCGTTGGCATCACCGCACCCGTCAATGTATCCCTCGTGACCGTATCCCTCCATCGCCGCGAGACAATACACCCGTCAGCGGACTCCGTGACCAAGAAGCATCTTGCGCCCCCTAGGAAGGAATTAACTGATATTGTCGGCAAGGAGATGCTGCTCTTTCGCTGTCCGGCCGGTCGAGAATATGAGGAAGTGATATCCATGGATCTGCCTTTTGTCCTCTTCATCCCGTTCGGACGTGGTGGTTCGGACTCTTCAAGACGCGTTCCTCCGGCCAGCCTGCAGCTCCCCAGTCGCACTGCGGAGACATACTACGAAATCGTCGTGACGGTGCAGCAGGGACAATCGGAACAGAGGAAGTATGCATTTCCGGTCCCGATCTCACGATACGACACACTATCCACGTTTGGAATGTACAATCGACCTGAATCGGCGGAACGGGTGACAGATCACTTGGTGACTCTAGGAATCTCGTTACCACGATGGTCTTACGGGCCTCTCGACCCTGTGAGCGTCTACGTCAAGCTATCACCAAACCCGGATTGGATGACCAAAGCAAGGAAAGTCACAATCAACAAGATCACAATTGGTATCGACGAGGAGATCATATACAACCACGAGGGCGATGAACCACAGCGCAAGGTCAAAACGCTGGTGAAGAGAACAGAACCAATTGGCGTGAAGTTGCCGCCTACCGGCTTCTTGACGAACTTGGGCTTGGTATTTCCAGCAAAGGATCTCCGAGATGCAGAGGGAATCCTTCCTAGAGGTAAAGCAGCGTTTCCAACCTATGCTGTGAGCGGTTTTACTACTACAGCAAGCCTGTACAAAATTGAGTACTATTTGACAGTCAAGGTTTGTACCTTATCAGCCATCTGAGGGGCACTATCGAAACTCGGCTAACCGCAGTATAGGCGCATTTGACGTCTGCACGCGACATTGCGATTCGACAGCCGATCGTCGTTTGTCCTCTTGACCATGCAGGGTGCAAAGAAGAAATGGAAGCTATCGAGCAAGCTGCTCGAGATGCAGTCCACGTGAACCCAGACAACCCCATGTTACCACTCCCGTCTATTGTACGGCCCAATGATCCCAATGCCCTACGACATCTCGGAGTTGCAGTCGTTGGAAACCAGAAGAAGCCATTAATCGATTGAGATATGGCTTGGTTCCGAAACCAACAACATTTTTGAACTAGACCAGAATATCTGTGGTCTGCTTTATTAGTCCTGCACTACCTCAGCCGCCAACCACCTATGAGAGAGTCGAAGTTCCCAATCACGGCGGTACACCCTGCTTTAGAAGCAAAGCATGGTCATGTTTTATGAATGCATGGGTCTGGAGTTTGTCTTGTTGCATGTCTTGAGGGTAGCCTTTCCGTTTTGTTTTTCGTTAGGGGCGGGGAAAACGAGGTGTTTGGTCGGCCTTGCTTATAACTTGGGAATTGTTGCCGGTGCACACTCGCTTTTCTCATATGGTCCTCTAGCCATATAGTTCAATATAATATGTAACATCCATGGTGTGGAATGTCTGAAATGGCCCTAGACTGTTCACTCAGCTTCCCGGACTCTCTTAAGGAGGGCGATCTTCGGGACCACTGGCTTGGGTCGAACGTTCCCTTCATGCCGACAGACCACGCTGTTCATCAAGTTGTCGCATGTCGCAGAACTGGAGAGGTCGTGCAGCGTCAATCTGACCTGAAATCGAGAACGGTAGATCATTTCCCAAGCTCTAAAAACTTCATCGCCAAGCTCAGGGTATCTGGGTCGAGAGCAGCGTTCCTCTTCATTTCATCATTCTCGATATCATCCAGGCACTCCTTTAGTAACTCCAAGATATTCTGATACTGTTGGGAGGAGGCCCCGAATGTGTTGAGAGCGTTTGTGAGGTTTGCGTTGATCTGGCTGAGGTTAGGAGCTGCTTGATTGATTCTGTGGTTGAGATATACCTGATCAAGTATTTCGTTATAATCTGTAATTGCAGAATCCATGGCATGCCAGAGTTCCATCTTTTAAGGAGAGTGCACATGAAGCTCCGTAAAATATTATCAATCGACTCCTTCCCCGCGATTTCCCAGTCACAAGCGGAACTGATAAGCTTGGACCACCGGGATTTTTTTTATCGGAGACTGATATCAGCTCTCACCACTATCCGTGCACAACACACTCACTACCAGCCAGGGGCTTCATTCGCAGAAAATGGCAGACATGGACGAAGACGTCGCTCGTCAGCCCTCAAACGACACTTCCACGCACATCGAGACCGACCTCTCGGACGAAACACAAGACTTTCGCATGCTGAACCACATTTCCTTGTCAGTATGCTTCGCTACCAATTAGCCTACTAAACTAAATCAATGCAATAGCCTTGCAGACCCATCACAGTCCAGCCTCCCCAAACGCGGAGAGAAAGACTTCGAGCCCAACCCGACGGAATTCCAAGCTGATGTCCTCGCCGCCTCGCGCAGGGCTATGCACAATGCCCTCTCGTACCCCCGCCTCCACCACCCGAAGAACAAGATCTTAGGCGTCTACGCGCCAGACGGACCCGCGCCGCCGTCGACAGCGCCTGTGCAGGAAGACGAAACGCAGAAGACCGAGTTGAAGCCCGGGAAAGCTGCGGTGACGAAGCTGGGCGTTCATCCGGACGCGTGTGTGTACGTGGCCAATCCCAAGGGCCAGTTCTTCAAGACGATGGGCCAGGCGGATCGGTGGAATAGGGTGTGGTTGCTTCCTGAGGAGGCGCTGTATCTGCTTGAAAGAGGGAGTTTGGAGATTCGCTGGCCGGTTTCCGCGACGGGGTGTGGGGATGCTGGGGATGCGGGTGACTCTGGGATTCCGATGAGCTTGCAGGCGGCGTATGCGTGCTTTATTGGGTGCGGTGGGTTGACCATCGATAGGTTTACGGTTTATACGGGGTTGAAGCGGTTGGGTTATACGCTTACTCGGGCGCCTGGGTGGTATGGCGATACGGAGGAATCGAGTGTCGATTCAGAGACGCAGGAACCGGTTCGGATTGGTGCAGGTCTAGCAGGGGTGTATGAGCGGTTCATGAAATGGCTTCAGACTCCGAGTCTTACAACTGCGACAGTACCTCTTGTCGGTGTTGGAATCCATCGCAGCTATAGTGAGTCGGCCATGGAAGCCCTGATGTACAAGCTAACTAATTTTTCAGGTGACATCTACCGCAAGCTTTCTATTATACCATGGCATGATCCTACAATCCCTGAATCTCCAGCTCCACGAGCGGAAGCTCCCTTCCGGGTTGTCTTCCATGTCTATAAGCCTTCAACGCCCTTCCGCAAGTCTGCGCCTCCCGCTCCCGATTTCAGGATCGCTGTCATCGACTCCCGCACTCATTCTATGCCCACACTCTCACAGCTGGGCGCTTTGCTCCAAAGCACACCGCTAGATCCGCCGCGAGGCGAGAAAATGAATAGACAGCTCTATATGCGGCTACGGCAAGGGTATCGAAACGTCATTCTCGCCGTTATAGACCAAGGTGTTGTGAGTTACCTGCGAGTTGCGGATGCCGCGTTCGGAAAGGAGAAGCTATACGAGAATAGAGGCCCTCCCCAAGGAAATAAGTTAGGAGGATTTTCAAAATCGAAGCCGAAACCTAAGGGGAGATGACAGACACTGTCACCTCCATCAGCAACAACCACCCTGGATCACGAATATTGAAGGAGCATGTTTCCCTTGGAATAAAGCCCTCAATCCGTGGAAAACGGACAAGGCCTGAATAAAAGGGAGATGACTGCTCTGCCATCATCTTTAGATCGTCCGGCCATTGAGCTAGGACCGGACGGGATGCTCAGATGGCTAATTCGGTGGGCGAGTCCCAACCTCTAGACCAGATGCTCCATGCATGTGAAGAAGGAGTGAAGAAGGAGCGCAAGGCTGCCTCTGCCGACCGGCCTGCTTAATAGACAAAGGTGTTCTTTCGTATGCGTGAAGGATCCTTCCCGCAATCGAACGCGTGGTTTATTTCTATAGAAGATACCTAGCCACCAACTCCGGTTGTTGAAACAATCATAATACTTGCATTGCAGAAGTCGTTGCCTCATGAAATCGTGAAAAGAGCGCAACTAGAACCCGTCAGTCCCGTCAGTCAAAAGGTAGAAGAGGCACAGGTCAAGGACCATAAACGTACTCCCACACATCAAGTATCCAGATAATCAGCCGCCATCAACAACTCTAAGCACAGCTCCGGAGGAATATCCATATCGGGCACGTTGGTCTGGTTCTTGTTCTTCTCATTGTAACAGAAGTACTCGCATACTTTCTCGAGAACAACCCCGCTGATGTTTTCCAGTACGCAGCGACCTGTTATTGCCTCGGAGAATTTACCTACATCAAGTGAAGAGCATGTCAGCGTCTGTTCCCGCGAAAGAAGGTGAACCGATCTGTCTTACTCGAAGGCTCCAGCATGCGTCGTATTGTTCCAGAGACGCAGGCTGTACTCCGGGGAATGATGAACTCGAATCCGTCGCCTGATACCAGTGTCACATACTCGGAGGGTGTAGATGATGAAGACGCCATCTTGGAGTACGAGAGTGGTTCCTGTTGTAACTTGTAAGAAAGGTTGATCGGGGAAAAAGATGAGCGCGGTTTGTCTTCACAGGTGGTCCGTGCTGAAGCTGTTCCGATAACGATTCCATCTCGTCTCCAACGGATCGCAATCAGTACAGAGACAGATTATTGGGAGGATACACTATAAAAGCTTCAATTCCTAAAGCTTGCACTCATGCTTGTATTACAATCAAGCTGATGTGTAAGTTGGTTTAAATCCAGTTTACAGATTGAACAGAGTTTGTTCTGGCCTATAAACAGCTCCGGTTGTCCATGGAGAAAAGAGGCCGGATTCATCATCATAAATCAAACCATTGAAAAGGGGTCTTTCTTTTGCCTTGAGAAAAGACCATCGCGACTCACCCATGTACCAAACAAATATTCTCCTATCCCGCTTCCGCGGCGCGGCAGCATCGACATCGTGGTCCACGTTATGCCCTCAGGCACAGCCTGCTCATCAAGCTAGGACCAAGCTCCATGCACACCTCCTCAAAACGGCTCCTTTATTATCAAGGCCTTCTAGCGGATGGTCATGGTCTACCACGCGGACTGGCAGTGGTCCTTCCACCACGCGGACTGGCAGTGGTCCTTCTACCACCCTGACTGGCAGTGGTCCTTCTACCACCCTGACTGGCAGTGGTCCTTCTACCACCCTGACTGGCAGTGGTCCTTCCATCAAGTCCTTAGACCGATTATCTGGTCGAACATGTATGATCACAGGCGGCACATCTGGCATTGGGTTCGCCATTGCAGAGCGATTCCTCCAAGAAGGCGCCAAGCGCATCATCCTCGTTGGCAGATCGCATGACCGGCTTGTCAAAGCTGCGTCCAAATTAGAGGCACCTACATCTGGGACCGCTTTCGCTGCCTTCCAATCACGCGTTGATAGCATCCTTCCCGGAGTAGCAACTAAAGCACCCGAAACAGATCAACAATCTCAAAACAAAGATACGGAGGCAAAGTCACATGGTACGCTGATCGACTCCTCGAATAGAGTCAGCCTCCTCGTCGGTGACATATCCGAAGCCGGAACCTGGCTGCGCGAATTGGAGAAGGCAATGGTGAGCTCTCCCGCCCAGTCTCGGATGATGGTGTCTAACAAATCAACAGCAACCTGTAGACATCCTCGTCAACGCCGCAGGCATCTCCATCTCGAACATCCTCGCCAAACTCGAACCAGACGATATCTCGCGAGTCCTTCGCACAAATCTCGAGGGCGCAATGCTAACCTCCCGAGCTCTGATGCGCGCCTCGATCCGCAGTCAGATGAAGATTCGCTACACATCCAGCATTCCTGAAACACCAGTCCCCTCGAAATGCATTATTAACATTTCTTCCCTGCTTGCCTTTAGGAGAGGCACCGGCGCAGTACCTTATGCTGCATCCAAGGCTGGCATCCTCGGACTGACGCGCTCGTTAGCTGTCGAAGCTGCCAATTCCCTCCGAGGCGTTGTAGTTCGTTCCAACGCGATTGTTCCGGGGTATATAGAAACGCCGATGATTGCTAGTGAGTGGAGTCCTGGGGAGACGTCGCTGGAGGTGACGGTTCTTGGTCGAAGGCTAACGATATGACTGCAGATTTCACCACGGAGCAAACCTCCAGACTGAAAGACAGTGTCCCTCTTCGGAGGTTTGGTACTCCGCATGAAGTTGCCGATGCGGCTGTGTTCCTGGCGCAGAATGAATACGCGAACAACTGCGTCCTCAATCTAGACGGTGGTTTGAGCGCGATCTGATAGAAAGACGGCACAAGGTCGACGTACCGGAGTCGGAAGCTATATACTTACTATGACAGGGCGCGCCATCTTACGGCCCGAGAGGATACCATGATAGACTCGGCCGAACTACGGGCGCCTCTAAGAAAGGCAAACACAGTATCATACGCAAGGGGGACAGTAATTGATATGATTGACCAATCTATGTTTCATTTCAGACTTTTCATGTTCGTGAGATATGTTACAAGCATCATGGGACAAGTGCAGATTCCCAATTCCAAATGCAGGATGCAAAAGCTGGCGCCCGGGAAATACCAACGCCGAGTTCTAATGGTGATATTGGGTCGTTGATCAAATGCTATGTCCCTTCGAGCGTTCAGTCGTCGATCAGAATAGCGCCGCCATCTGCCTCATCCAATACAATGGGACGTTCTCCATCGCCCTCAGCGACGGAAGCACTGGCAATACGTTTGGCACGTTCGTCACCGTCTGTGAGGCCAGCTTCCTCCGCTTTGCGCTTGCCAGTGACTGCTGCTCCATTGACGGGTTCTGGGACCGGAGGCTCGACTGCCTTAGCCTTCCGCGGAATATCGATCATCTTCTCTAGGGAGACAGGTTTCTCTGCTTCAGAGGGCTCGGGCCTGAAGCATAGTCAGCAAGTGATTCAAGTCGACAAGATCTCTTATACCGTAATCTCACTTTTCAGTCACCAGAACGACAAGCTCAAGATTGACACGCGGTTGATCATCCTCTTCGTCCACGACAGTGAGAAAACTCTCGTTCTTGATACCGAGGTCGGACAGTTTCTTGGGCAGGTTGTCTTCAAGATCTGGATCATAGATGGTTCCCAGCTCATTGCTCAGAGACAACTCCTCGCCGTAGCCCAATTGCAACCGGAGTACATCCTGCACCAAGTCATTCACAGTCGCACGTTCCGGGTCAATCTTAATTCTGGCAGTGGCAACTGAGCACACCGGGCAGTTCGGATTGGGCGGTTTGAGGGAATCAGAGTTGACGGCGCGCGCGCCAGAGCGTTCAAGGAAGACCTGGTCGAGGGTGAGATGTCAGTTTACCAAGAGGAATCAGTAGAGGTAGCGCGTACCATTTTCGCATTTTGAAAATCGTCTTTGAGAACCTTGAAAGCTTGTAACACGCAGAGCCCAGCTGTCATCGCATTTGTTGTCGCAATTGCGGGAATGATATTCCCAGCCATCTCTGAAATTACAATTAGCAAGAGGAGTGAATCAGTGATAGGGTCGAGCTTACGTTTCGTGTCAAACTTTGACTTAGGCTCGATTCCGAATATCGTCGCTCTGAGGTTGGCGCTCGCAGTGACAAAGTCGAGGGTGTCGACATCATCCTTGTCAAAGATCAGGATCGGTTTCAGGCCGTCCTTGGTTGTTTCTTGCAGAGTCTTTAAGCGTTTGCTAAGCCGTTCCAAACTATAGTGACCATCAGCTACTGCTCGCTGTCTAAGAAGCGTTACAAACCTATCCTTGAAAACAACAAAGTCCTCAGCTGTTGACCACACTTTCTGATCATTGACGGAGACGATGGGCTCGATTGAGGACGATTCTTGCTGCAGCTCTTCGAGATCAAGCGGCTCGGGTGCTTTTCGAGTTTTCCACATGTCCTCCATACCCCTTAACCGCTCGATGTCTTCTTTGAAGACTTTGTCGAATACCTTCTGGTAGAACTCGGGAGAGCCCATGGACTCACGGATTGCTTTCAGAGCCTGCGCCTCCTTACGCAGATTGGCGATTTCGGCAGCTGCTGTAAGGTCAGAACCGGCTTGTGACATGTGGACGACCAAAGATAGTCCTTACCGTTATCATCATCTTTTGAATGGTCGAATTCTTCAGATTCATCTTCGCTCGTACCAAAAAGCTCCCTTTATAGCATTAGACATCTTTGAGGCTAAGCGCAGAAATTTGTAACACTCACGGGAACAAGTAACTCTTAGCCCAGACAATGCAATGGATGGGTTGGCTCGGCGTGCTCCTGATGGTACACACTGGGAATGACTTGGGTACTTCCTTTGAATTACAGTCGTAGCACTCGGTTTGATTCTATGATAGTCATTAAAGATGTACTGAAGGAGGGGCATGCATCAACTGCTACACGAAAGGCTTACCTTCTTGATAACCTGCACCTGTCCGTTGAACCCTGTTGTTCCGCTCTCAATCAACGGCACATTGGCAGCCAGGCACATTCTATTGACATGTCGCCGGGCGTCGAGGTTGTCAAGCGCATTGAAAACGACATCAAAGGTCGCAAACCAGTCCACGTTGAATTGAGCGTCCTTGATGTTTGCATGGTACGCTTCCAGCTTTGCGCTCGGTTGAAACTTATGAGCCACTTCCTTGGCAACCTATAGATTACCCGCGTATGTCAGACCTTGTTCGTCATATCGCGTAGCGTAGGAGATCGAAGCGCAGAAGCGAGCGGACGTGGGAAGGCAGAGGAACTGATCAGACGGCGGAGACGTACCAATGCTTTCGGCTTCTTGATATGTTCGTAGCGGAAGAGAAACTGACGGTTCAGATTGCTCAGATCGATGGTATCAAGGTCAATGATGTGAATTTCTCCAAAGCCGGACAACAGAAGGTTTTTGAGCAACTCGCAGCCGATACCGCCGGCACCGACAAGAAGCACACGCGACTAAGTTGTAAAAGAGTCAGGACGTCAGTATCAAGTTTTATTCAACCGTCGCGAGCACGAGCGCATTGAGAAGGTAAGTGTAGGGTGAAATATAGCTACCTCTTTGATGCGCCTGGAAAGCGTTCCGAGGGAGCGCTTCAGATAAGCGTCCCTCGCCATTTGTTGCGAATTGAAAGATCGGTTGTGACGTGGAGCTTCAGAGTGGTCGGAAGGACATCCCCGAAGTAATTGGTCACTTAGAATCAGAGTTGATTGACAAAGGAGTGATATAGTATGGTAGGCGATAACTGTAGGAGGTGTTGGGAGAAAGCAAGTTTAATAAGGCAGTTCTCAAGGAGCTGGAAGGGAATCCGGAAATAGACGTAACCAGGCGCAAGGTTGAAAGGAAAAAGAGTGACGGGCTCAGTTCCGAACCAGCTTCAAACAACACAATGGCGCCTCATCCATTGCAGAATGAAAGGAGAGTGAATTATGTTTGATGAGACTCTTTTGCGCCAGTCAATCTCATCGGGAGTGTATTGACTACAGAGACATTGTCCAACTCAAGAGGGAGCTCTCAAAATGTTGCGCACTGATACGATCTTATCAGAGTCAAGTGAAGAGAACCTCAGATCTAGGCCGATAGGATAAAGGGCAGCCTTGTTTCCCTCTTACACCTAATCGGCGTCGCAGACGGTCGAGAACCTTAGGAACTAATTTCTTAGTGTGATGTGGGAGAGCAGAGGAAGAACATGCATGCATGCATGGCTCTAATCATATCCTCTGACTGGAGACGCTGCTGCAGCTCCCCGAGCGTGGACTGTGAGACCTCACATTCCTCTCACTCTCATCATTTTCAGCACCAGCCAGACCGGCATCTATGCATATATATTCTTGCGTAATCTGTTATGCAATTTACTCTACTGTTTTCTATGGATTGAATATTATCATCTTGCGCACTCCATCTATCTAGCTGGGTTCCAATGACTTGGAGATGATCCAATACATCCAACGTCATCACAGTAGTGGCACTTCAATGGAGAAACATCTCTTCGCATCAGCATCAGACCATGGAGTCAACAACTACTGCGGAACTCTGTCGCTTCCGTTCCATATCCAATTATTATTGAGATCAAACAATCCATGCATCCGTGCCCTGGTCTCAGTTCAAAGGGGCGATGATTGTGGTCAGAGACATACAGATCTGCCGCCCGACATTAATGCGGGCCCCTTGATGCCTGAACAATGAGGCATGAATATGTCGCTTACCTAACTCCAAAAAAATGTCCCCCGAAATTCCCCAGATAAGATAAAGAAGGCAATTTTTGGTCAACAATTGAAGTTAGTCGGCCTGCTCATCATTTTTCTGTCGACCCCTTTCCTACGATTCTAACATCCCCTCTGCTTTGTCTGCAAGCCTTCGCTTTGACTTGCTCAAATCCTTACTTGGCCATCCGCAGCAGGCCGGCTTTGTACGATCCCTCCCTTTACGGCGAAGTGTCCAGCTGTGGATGAGTCAAACGCGATCCTGTGAATCGTTCTACAATTAACGTCCGCGATTGAAAATCCTTACTCCCTTGTCTAGTGGCATTGATCTTGGATTCTATCTGGTGGACGTATCTTCATTATACCTACACTTCGGACAATTGTGGGGGACTGCTACCAGAATGATAGCACGCGCCATGTCGGACGACGAAGCCGATCCCGAGCTCCTGGCCCTTCTTCGCAAATCACTCGGACTAGACGGTGGACCTGCCAATCCACGGACTGCGGAGACAAAAGTCCTCGAAAATGCGCAATTTGTCTTCGACAATGCCATTGACGTCGCCCTCAGTCCGGCGAAGGTCAAGGAAGCGGCGGAGACAATATGGCGTCTAATGCAGAAGAAGAATTACTCAACGGAGACATGGGCAGAGCACGAGTTGCATCCCAAGGCGAAAGACGGAAGCACAGTCGATTTCATATTCACGATGGATCTTCTGAACTTCAGCTTCTGGTCGGACCAAACAGAACCGTCCAAGCGATTCTGCATTGAGTATCGAGGGAAAAAGTGGACCGGCTATTGGAGTCTGGTAGCAGCATTGCAAAGGGCTTTAGATGAGGGTAAGTCCTCTATCAGAATCTTCCCTCCAAGTAGAGACTCACACCGCTCTACTTTCAGGGATTCAGATCACCTCACCACAATTCTGGATCAACGAGCAGGAATGCACAGATGCTCTCCTGAGGCATGTTTTTCGATCAGCGTCTGAGGAGGAGATTCCATTACTCGACGAACGACTCCAGTGCCTTCGTGAAGCAGGCAGGGTACTTTGCTCGGTTCGTACTGCTAATGTCGTGATTTCTTATATTCAAATCACCCTTACTAATCCGGTGTGTTTCTAGGATTTCGACGGCAGCTTCGTGGACTGCATCTATAGCGCCAATTACTCCGCCGCAGCTCTTGTCAACCTTCTTGTAGAAAACTTTCCCTGCTTCCGGGACGAGACAGTTTTCCAAGGCCGGCGAGTACGATTATTCAAGCGCGCACAGATTCTTGTGGCAGACCTCTGGGCATGTTTCAACGGGGAAAGTTACGGAGAGTTTCATGATATTGACAAAATCACGATGTTTGCCGGTAGGTTTATTTCCCACCCAAAATATCACGGTATAACTCACAAGTGACGACTGGCAGATTACCGAATTCCCCAGATGCTGCATCAACTTGGTTGTCTTCTATACTCGCCATCGTTAGAGAGTCACATCAGGAGCAAAAAGCCGATTCCCTGTGGCTCCAACTGGGAAATCGAACTGCGCGCAACCAGCATCTGGTGCGTCGAGTTGATTCGTCGCGAAATCGAACGCCAACACCCTGAAGCGAAGAAGCAGAAATTACCAAATCGGACATCAGGTCAAAGCCTAGCAAACGGAGCCGCTCCATCGGAAATCGAGACAAACTCTACCACACAAAAGCACGTCCGACAAAAAAGTACCCACGATACGTCCGGTTACGGGATCAATGCTATCTTGATTGACTTCTTTTTGTATGACACGGCGAAAGAGCTGGAGAGGGACGGCCGCGAGACCATTCCCCATCACAGGACGAGAAGCATTTGGTATTAGCCCAGATGCGGTACATGAACCGATTGCCATTTACCATGATACCCAAATATTCTATTCTTCATGCATGTTCATGACGAGCGTCCGGCGTACATACCGCCCGGTGCCATACTTTGTCCTCTAGTATACTGGGATTTTCCTTACTATCGCTTCTAGGAGTTTGGTCGGATTGCCATCTACTGCACTATTGGTTTATAGAGGATAGAGAAGATTTTGGCATGTTTATGGTTGGTACGGCATGCAGGGAGGACATTTAAAACTATCAATTTAGAGACACATTTAGAGATGTCGATGTCAAGGGTATCATAATTCGTATTATACAAATGTGGATGGAGAGCGAGTCTCCCGCCATTCTTGATTCAACATGCAGGTTAAGCGGCCTTTTGCATCTGCTGAATGCGCGCCATTATATCGGCCTTCCATTCAATATAATCCTCGCGGTGGTCGGCGCTCAACCAATCGACCCGGTCCTGCATCATTGTCCCCAAACCAGGAAGTAGACCTTTCCTTTTCGACGAGTCCTCCAAGAGAAAACCGTGGCCCGCACCTGTTGTCTTCTGGCGCTTTCGGTCACTGTCACGGCCGCTATACTCATCCGACAGGTACTCATCGTCTCCATCCACCTCCCCAGCCTGCGGGATATTCTCGAACCACTCCTGACCATTCATCCAGCCCTGCTCCATGATCAACGCAATCCACTGATCGACATCGTCGCGGTGCCGCCGCTCCGTGGACGGTAGGCCAAGGCTGACAAGGGCGGTCTGCCGCATCTCCGAAAACGTCTTCTTGTCCATCTTCCTTGCCTTGCCTGCCTCGGATGAGCCATCGTCTGGTGCATTGCGCCGGCGCGCAAGCACGATGAAGTAAACTGCTACGATCAATGCGTACACAACTTCCTTGAAATCCTCGTCGTTCTCCGTGTCCTTGACGGTGATGATTGGCTCCAGGAATTCCGTCATTTCTTCGTCCAGGTCCTCGTCATTCTTGGCTGAGAGGTCCGAGATGAGGTAGAGGATCGATGAGACGCCAGCGAAAATATGTGGAGGCAGAGTTCGAGAGATCGGCGGCCGAGACCATGTGCTCGTGCGCGGTGCTGGGGTGGAAAGTGTCTTGCACACCGTCCGGATCGAGTCCATGACCCATGCAGGTGCATCGGGGATGATGGTAGAATTCGAGAGACCATTGAGACGGAGCTTGGTGGTTTTCTGAGGAGTGGGCGATGGAGCAGCCGGTCTGTCCGAGGCATTGACAGCTTGTTTGAGGGGCGTAGACTTGCTCGGTGTATTTTGGAGGCCTCGCGGCGTCGCAGCGGTTTTTGCAAGTCCATGTGTCTTCGTGGGTGTTGAGGGTGCAGAGCCGGAGCGTGAAGGTGTTCCTGGCGCCGAGCTGTCTCTTGCGCGTTTGGAGGGGCTAGCACTAGTCGATAATGACCGTTCTAGGTAAGAGTATAGCTTCTTGTATACTCGTGGAGGGCATGGAGGATGGCCAAGTAACGGAGGTAGTTTGAGGGTCCTGGTCAACCTGGAGTAGTCATCAGTGTCTAGTTCAATCAATTGGGACCTAAGATAGGTGGACCTTCTGCAAGCGATCTCGGCACAGGCATAGGGCCGTGCAATCTCCTCTTCAGGCTTCAAGCTTGTTGCAAAGCTTCGAGATTGCGCGACCAAGGACGTGGCTAAGCTGACGAGCTCAGGTGGTAGGTCATTGGCGTGCGTTGGCAGTAACGTCGACAGAGCTTGCTCCACAGGTCTATTGTTCATTTTGGGAGCTGAAAAGACGTTCCGGACGGGGATACAGGAAACGTTGTGTACGTCTCTACAATGTCAAGGGATCTGTCGAAAGGCTGCTCCAGCGATTGATACGTTTTACCACTTTTAGACTAGCGTTATCGCGTCTTATCAGCAAACTGGGCCGAAGAGGGATAGCGTAGTGAGATATATCACGTGCTTCAACGGCATGAAGCTGCCAGAACATAGGTCTCACGATCATCGATCACTCAGATTTCCTTCGAATTGAAATTCTAGCGCTAGATAAGTCACCATGTCTGTTACTGTAGGTCTTCTCCAGTTCCCTCAGCATTCCGAGCATTGTGCAGGTTCCGAGGTTGGGAGAATGACTATGCTGACCTAAATCGCCAGCTTCATACCACGCATGGAGATCTCAAGGTCGAGCTCTTTTGCGAGGCCGTGCCTCAAACAACCGAAGTAAGTATTTCCTGCCGTGCGTTCATATGCGTTGTTAAAGGTTATTTGTTGCCTTCCGAGGCCATCGAGGCTGACCTCAACACTACTTGTACAGAACTTCCTCGCTCTCTGCGCATGCGGCGCATACAACAATACCCCCTTCCACCGCATATTCCCCGGCTTCATGATCCAGGGCGGCGATATTTCGCTCGGCCCAGCACCAGCAACCTTGGATACACTAAAACCCATGCTACCCGTCGAGGAAATCCCCAAGGGCGGCACCTCAATCTACCACCCCCGTGCACTAAACCAGGAGATTCACCTGCCAGCCCTCCGCCACAATGCGCGCGGAATTCTGTCAATGGCGTCAAGGCCGGTTAAAGACCGGACGGCGCCGGGGTCGCAAGGTGCGACGGGTGCGACGGTCAATGGGAGTCAGTTCTTCATTACCTTCGCTGCGGCTCCGCATTTGGATGGAGCGAGTACCGTGTTTGGGAAAGTTCTGAACCTGAGTCCGCAGGATGAGGGGGGCGACGTTCTGAGCAGATTAGAGAAGGCGAAGGTAAAGGTGGACAAGAAGGGGAGAGTGACTCAGCCGAAAGAAGGAGAGGAGGGGGAATATGAAGCTATTGGTATCAAGAGCGTGACGATCCACGCCAATCCGTTTGCGAAGTGACGAGGTCCTACTGTCTACAGGTAGAAGATGACTTTTAGTTCTGTTGGACCGCAGTCCACGGTCCTGAACCCTCGAGGACGTCCTCAAAATCTTGCCGGCAGTATTGGACTCAACCCATGAGATCCGTCGAATTGGAGTCGGATACTTCAAACGCTGGCTCAGCGACCTGCAAACCCCGCAAGCATGAATTACTGTCATTCATGTTTTCTGCTCAGCTGCCGCCCTCTGATATGGCTCTACTGGGCGATCTGAGAGTCATGCTTCCAGACAAGATTCGCACGGCAACGATGAGAAACTACAGCAGCCACCGCAACATCAGAGGTTTGCAGCCATATCAGGACCAAGTAAAGTGACCATGACTGAGTTACGAAGAGATGCAAGACACTAGACTGAGTGAATCATGAACAACCGATATGATTCGCTAAGATACTTCTCCACATCATAAACACTTTTCCACATCCCCATGAACACCATAAGAGCTGCACAGAGTGATATAACGAAAAAAGCTGACCCACATCGGGAATCTTAATGCAAGGACTCATCTTCGTGCAAGTAGCATAAGCGCCGTAATGTAAACTCAACAGTCATCAAAAGGTGGAAAGTCGATAAGAAAATCATGCACGTCATGAACAAACCCCAAAGAGTCGTAATTCAACACAAGAAACAAAACCGTCTTCTAATTGGTATTGAAATCATGACTTCTGTTCATCAGCACCCTCGGCAGGCTTCTCTTCCTTCTCGTCCTGCTCGTACCCCTCGACCTTCATGTCTCTCAGACCGAGCTCCTCTTCCTCCTCTTCAGTACGAGTATACTCTTCAATTGTGATTTGAGGGTCGGCGGCGGGAGCACACAGATCTTGAACGTAGCTGTTGGCCATCGGATCCTCAAGCGTAATGACGAACTTCATCTTTCCGCTGATCGCATCGTCGAGACGGCTGAAGAAGCGCTCCCACTTTTGCTTGTCAGTGGGTGCCATACTGTCACCACCAGAGTGGGTGGTGTCGTCGATATCGAAGATCTGGCCGTGCAACTGGTCGCGAATCTCCGTGAGCAGACCCTCAACGGTGGTGAAGCGGCCGCCGAGGGTACCAGGCTGAACAGTCACCTCCAGCTCGTCGCTGTGCAGCGCGCAGGTATCGGACTTGAGGATATCACGCGACAGATCGACCTCGTTCTCGACGCGGAGGGTAATGCGCTTGCCCTTCTCGGGGACCTCGCCGCCGGTCTTCACCTCGCTGGTGCGGTAGCCGCAGTGGTCGCAAACTGTACCCCAGATGAAGACCTCCTTGAAGTAGGGGATGTTGACTTTCTTCATGTTGACAAAGCATGGCTTCGTGCAGCCGGGGCACTCCGCGGGCAGACTGTAGACCTGCCCTTCGACAATTTCCGAGTTGTCGATCTCGCCCTCCAGGTTGATGCCTTCGTTCTTCTGCGCCTCGGGATCGGCAGCAATACCTAGCTCTTCGTTCTGTTCGTGTGTACGGGGGTAGTCGCGGCGTCTGTACTTGTTCGTCTTGTCATTTGTATTAGGCGCAATCCACGAGTTACCGGTAGGATCGTCCAACGAGATGGTGAAAGGAAAGCCCTCGCGCTTCAGAATCTTCTCCAGCTTTTCGATGATGGGCACGAGCGCATCGTGCAGCTCGGGCGCCTGCTCTTTCCGCAGCGGCTGATCACTAGACAGATTCTCGTAAATGCGCTGGATAACTCCCTCCACTGTGGTCAGCTGGCTCTCGCCCTTGGGCATCTCGATACCGAGCGACTCGACTCTGAAAACCGAGACATCGCTTCGAATGACTTGGCGCTGGAAGTCTTCCTCGTTCTCAACGTCTAGTGTGTATTTCGTTCCCTTCTCCTGGATCTGACCAGCGGATTTGACCGAGTTGTCTCGGTGGCCGCAGTGCTCGCATTCGAAAGATTCGAGGATAATATCGCGGAAGAACGGTACTCGGAGGAGTAGAAGTCTGGTTGTACCCTGAAGTTTTGTTAGACTGTCGCCTCGGTACAGAGAAGCGCAAGCCTCCGTTGATATCACTTACATTATCCTGGCAGTTCATGCAGAGACTCTCCAATGACATAACACCGGTATCTTCATTCCTCTCCACCAAGTCGCCGGGTTTCTGGAATGGCGACTCCTCTACCACGACATTGCCCTGAGGGGCAGCGCTTTCTTCTGTTGACATGTTTCTTGCTTTGCAGAGATCAATTGATATTCGCACGGGAGAGGGGGAAAGATCAAGAACTGTAAATAGAGGGACTACAATATATTACAAACCCATTGGGCCCAAAGAAAAAAATTAGCCGGCACCCACGGGAACGTTCCTTTGCCTTCCACTATTACTATCGCGGTGGCGGGGCTACTTTTTTTGGAGGGGCAGCTTTAATTGTGCACGATGCAATGTATATTACTCAGCAATGCAGATCTATGCAATTAAGCAACAAACTGCGAACGATATGACAACTTTAAAGTGATGACGTTGATTGATGATAACATGCGTCGAATTGGTTGACATACGCCTTCATTCAGGCCTAGTATACCCACTGAAAATAATGCATGGGAGAATCAAGACCGGAGATAGCAATCCAAATCACATCTCGAAACAATTGTATATCCGCTTTGCCCAAGCCCATCAAACTGATCGTCTGGTGTTGACAGTCCCTTCCTGTAGCCGTAGTTAGCGGAGCCAATCCCTAAGGGCGTGGGTGACTTATAAAAAAAGTAGGGGCCGCCTTCCCGAGGAAAGGCGGCGGTTCAGGAGCGGAATCGACCTGCAGATATTCGGCACCATTGATCCAGCACTCGCAACAAGCTTCTCGCACAATACACCCGCCTGGCGCTCACACACAAACGCCCCTTAGCCGATCGAAGCACAAATACACCCTCTTCGTTGATCTCCAGCACGCCCAGGACAACTACCCAGTTCGCCAAAGTCTCCGCAGAAGCAAATGTGAAC
This sequence comes from Scortechinia acanthostroma, assembly GCA_011319215.2. NCBI lineage: Eukaryota > Fungi > Ascomycota > Sordariomycetes > Coronophorales > Scortechiniaceae > Scortechinia > Scortechinia acanthostroma. Next base: position 163,011 of record JAABUG020000004.1, read on the forward strand.
AGTACAGAGAACAAGTAGACAAGCCTGAGCTTTGATCCCCACCCTTGTGAGGTCCCACAAACGCCTCCTGTCAACAACTGCATGTATGCAAGAGATATGTCGAACGGGCAGCGGGTCGCATGATGAACGAAGCAAGAACAGGCCAACGAGAGGAGAGCGACTTGATGGGCTTCCATCGGGGCGATTGCCGGCTTCCAAGACATCGAATGGCAATGTCAAGCCAGCAAGATTGCAAGATACTAGAGCATAGAGTGTTGAACAGCAGTACAAAATCGAAGCTCAATGAACGCAGCGTACGTCATCGGACCAGTCTCACGCCCTTCGCGAAGTTCATCCAACCCCATGTTTTCCCGCTTACTCGGCCTGACATTAATCGAAGCTTTCCATCTCCCAATTTGCTCTCGAACATGCCATCCGTGTGGGCATAACGACAACCTTGCTTGCTGAGACTAAGCCTCGTGCGGGGTACAGTACTCTCTGAGACAAGTTTTTGTTTCCTCTCCGCGTCTAGAAGACATTGGAGGGCATTGTAGAAGCGAACAAAGAACATCCGCAAAAACCGCTTCCTTCTCCCTGAAGGGAGGGACGACGAGGGAGATCTCATCGTCATTGTCGGCGCCCATCAATCTATTTGCAATCTACATTGCAAAGAGATGGTTAACACGGTCGACCGGATCTTTGAGTCAAGGCGAGTCGGTGGCTGGTGCCGGGACTCGAGGTTTGCAAGCCAAGAATATGGCAAGAGACAAGGGTTCGAAAGTAGGTACGGGTTGCCCAGGCTCCCCGAGTTGGGAGCATGCACGGGATAGCAGAACAGATAGCGGAAGGAATAGGTAGGCGACCATTGCAGAGGCGAGATCATTACCATTGATGGGGACTCATGCGCCGGAACAAGACAACAAGCCAAGGTTTCTGACAACATCACTCAAAGAGCAATGCTGGTCAAATCAGTCCATCGAGTAGTGCGGAAGAACCTCGCTACAATGTGAGTTCTCAGGAAGCACCTGGGTGCCAACCCGATATCACAATGATTCCGACGAGTGGATTGCTTCCGACGTACTGACTTCATGATTGTTTGTAGGCGCATCCGAGGATTAATTGTTGCGTTCAAGATGATCACCAAACAATAGTAATGAGTTTCATCCGCAATTTGAAGGAGGCTCCAGACATCCCATGCATTGCTGTTCACAAAGCTCCCAAAGGCCGTACTCTGTACAAGACGCCCGACATGCTCCACCTACTCTCTCCCTAAAATTCTCAAGCGCATAGGCATCGACAAACCATCCATCTTGGTCAGCATGTAACGCCCAGCATTGGTAAACCGACGCGTGTCCGGTTCCGGAACTTAAAACGCATAGTAAACCGTCTTTTGTGCCCATGACAGGCTCTGGACATCGGATACCTTTCGTCTCTCGATTCCTTCAGGAATCAATAAACTAATCAATAACTCCGCCATGCGAGGCCGTGAAACTTGTGCTGCTGCTGACAATGAACCGACTAGGTTAGGGTTAGATTCCCAATAATCCATCACCTTCTTTAGAAGGTATAATCATAGGCTGGGGTGAGCAACGTATGATTATAGGTCTCCTGAAGACGCATCGAGATGCAGTGATGGAAATTGGAGAACTATACGGAGAGTAAGGTCTGTACAAAATCGCCCTCGCAGGCAATTGAGGCACGGCCCAGCAAACCAGAGCTGCTTATGAGACACACGCCAATACGTCTTCGAGCAAGTTAGGTCCGAAGGAGAGCTCCTGATGATCAAGTTCAGTATTGGCCGAGACGCTAGAAAATCGAAGCACGACTGAAGTGTCGCGAAATCGTTTGTGACTGACCGAGGGCGCAGCTGCAATGGGTGTAGGGAGAAGAACATCAAGAGGGCTGCCAGGGGTACAAATAACAATGCGGCGCGCGTCGCGACCACACGTGACTTGGCGTCGATCCTCAAACGGCCAACCTCTCATTTTGACCAGCATTCTATTCGATATAACTCTACAGAATCTCTCAGAACCAGAATGTACAAGAAAGGCTTTGATTAGCGGAAAAATCCTTTGCGGATATTATAGTGCATTCTCCTTGATGCTGATACCGAATCAATATCTATCTTACCCATCTAACGTGCATGGAATTACATCTCGCGGCAACTCCCGGATGATTACTATCGAGTACTCTTTATGCTGGGATTTTGACACTTGGGATAAGAGTCCATTTTGTTAGCCCTGTTGCTACGGAATGCACCCTTTTCTCCACGACTTGCCTGCGCTGTGAGAAATGTGGTGCCCCTTCTCCATCGTCCGAGCTAAAGGAGCCACAAGGCACAATGCTTCTCATGGTAGGGGTTCGGAAGGACCCAACTATGTGCCAGACGGACCCTGAGTTGAATTCCAGAGAAAGCATCCCTAGACGCTGACGTGCGGTGTATATCCTCGGCTATTGCATTAAGAGACAATATATCGAAGCATTTTGAGCATTAGAGAAACGGGAAAGTTCTGACATCAACGAAGCACCCATTTTAGATCCTGTTCAATTCAAGGGACCTAATACCCGGACCATGCAGCCAGTTGGTTAATCACCTGGAAGCCGCTCAAGCAATATTCAAAGATAATAGTGCTCCGATATCCGCGACAGGGGGCAGGTCGTCGTTGGCGCTGTTGGTAATATGCGATCGATGGACATTATCTAGTGACTGGAGCATGGTCGCAACGATGGTTGGATCTTTCGCTGAGAAGACTACGATGCCCAAATCGGTGTTGGCCAAGAATCCACCCTGTTGACTCTCTGATGGTGACGTATTGTTGTTAAGTATGAGTGGCTCAGGTTGTGGCTTACCTGCATGTACGATGTTGGCCTTGTTCATAACATTAATGAAACGCGCGGAAGACTCCATATCTGATCGATGATCATCGACCCGCGGGGATAAAGCAACAATTTTGCTTATCGAGTCCAATAGAAAATATTGAGAGCAATTGGACGGAAGTTTAATCGGAAGAACAAAGGTACAAGAAGGGCCTGCGATTGGTGGTGGTTGAAATTAGACGGGGTAATGTGGCTGGTGCGGTGGAGTATGTAGTCTGGGCGAGAACGCCGAGAAGAAAATTATTGCCCCCTTAGTCTAGAGGTAATCCGCACCGACAATACTCAGTTTCAACATCACAGGGTTCGTGACTTTCTATCTTCTTTTTGCTTCCTGACCTTATTCTCTCCTTATTTTAACCTTGACTGCTGCTCTTGGTTACTTCAAGGTCGCCAATTTTGCTCGTATTAGCTGCACTTTGTCCCTGAGAAGCCAGCCCGCTCAGAGCAGAAAATACGACGGCTGCTTGTTTACATGCGAAAAGCAAGAGCAATTGATACATTATCGAGGAGTATTCGAATTCCCAAAAAGTCAGCTAGCCCATCATGGGTCGTCCGCGCAAGGCCAGCCAGCTCGGAGAGGATATCCCAGGCGATACCGCTGCAGCTATGTCGACCTGGAACGAGGTCAGCCCTGTTGACGGAGAAGCTCCAAAATGGGACAAGGTATATCCTTATCCGTGACCTCAAGATTATCCTTTGTCTTGGCCCCGCGCTCACTGCTGTCAGGTCTTGCAGAACCAGGCAAACTCTGAAAAATCTCTCAAATCGCAAACCAAGCGGCGCAAGACCCGATCGCCCCTCCGTCGATTCAAGGACTTATGTGTGAAACGCACCTGGGTACTACCTCTCCTGCTGATGAGCGTGATCCTCCTCGCATACGCCATTAACCCCACGCCGGCCAATCCTTTGCACAGCGCTCTGTTCTTGTCTTACCCGCAACCTCCCAAGACTCCTGGCGGCCCGGTCATGTACGGAAAAGGTCCCTTGGACTTTGCTTTTGTCGGCTTCTACACTATTGTCCTGTCTTTCACACGAGAATTTCTGATGCAATGCGTGATTCGCCCATGGGCTGCATACTGTGGCATTCGCAGCAGAGGAAAGACTGCTAGATTCATGGAGCAGGTCTACACAGCCATGTACTTTGCGGTCTTTGGGCCTTTCGGTTTGTACGTGATGAAGCAGACGGATATCTGGTACTTCAACACCACGGCCATGTTTGAGGGATTTCCTCACCGGGAGCACGTAGCCATCTTCAAGGCGTATTACCTGCTCCAGGCTAGTTACTGGGCTCAGCAAGCGATTGTCTTGCTGTTGCAGCTCGAAAAGCCCAGAAAGGATTTCAAGGAGCTTGTCGGCCATCACATCATCACTTTGGCGCTGATCGGATTGAGTTACCGCTTTCACTTCACCTATATGGGCATTGCGGTCTATATCACCCACGACATTTCAGATTTCTTCCTCGCGGTATGCCTGCCAGTATCCTCCTAATCGACCTAAAGCTAACAGATGTTCTTGTAGACCTCGAAAACCCTCAACTATCTCGACTCCATCATCACTATACCATACTTTGGCACTTTCGTTGTTATGTGGATCTACCTTCGCCATGTACTCAACCTGAAAATTCTCTGGGCCGTGCTGACCGAATTCCGCACGGTTGGACCCTACGAGCTCAACTGGGAGACCGAACAATACAAATGCTGGATCAGTCAGATTATCACCTTCGCCCTGCTGGCCAGTCTGCAGGCTGTCAACCTGTTTTGGCTCTACTTGATTCTTCGCATTCTCAAGAACTACATCTTCAACAGCGTGAAGAAGGACGAGAGAAGCGACGACGAGACCGAAGAGGAACTCGAGCAGGAGGCAGAGAGCCATGCTACCCTTGCCACGGGAGCGGAGCAACCTCTGCTCACCGCTCGCAATACAAACACGGCCCCTCGGGTCTTCGTCAACGGCAAGCCTCTTGGCGCAAAAGCTGACTCGTAGTGCCTGATTCTCAGAGCCAACCGAGTATTTCCTTCCTGTCACTTTGGGCATTAATAGCTCGCTGAGCTTTGTCTATATCATGAATTTGCTTCGCAAGTCCTTTTTATTCTCTGTTATATTGTGATGGTTCCATGTTGAATGACAAATTTCTCTTCCTGCAAAGATACTTCTCTACCCTTTTTTGTGTTTGACGCTGTGCATGGCGAAGCTGAATGGATATAGTGACGATTTTCTTGAGTGAGCAGTCCATTGTACTTTTTAGGGGATGACCATGAACACCACATTCTGCAAAGTTAATGATAATCATAATAATAGATTTGCACTGATCGAGTTCACGTTGGCTCCATGGTAGCTTTCTGAAACTGCTCTATGACCTCAACTATTTGAGACACTTACGGCGCGAAGATCGTCGTTATGTGAAAATATTGCGCTATGTAATATATTACACGTTGAGTCTCTTAAACATACAGAGATATCAATATCGGACCAGGTCCACGCGGACACTTATTTCGCATACCGCGCTGGCCGAGAGGGATCAACAGTTCCCTTCAACTTGGCACTATCAGTCTCGCCCTCGCCCTTTACGCTCTTTCCTGGTTCATTGATGTAAGGGTTGTCCGTATCAGCATTGTCAAGCCCCTCCTGCTTGTTAGACATGGTGTTGGCTCCTTGGGGTGGCTTCTTAGCGGTAGGCTGCGGAATCTTCAGCCTACGTTCGGCGTGGGGAATGGGTGCCAGCCGAATAGCGAATTACTTACCTGATCGACTTCAGAAGGGTTCACATCCGGACCAACAACCCCATTGTCCGGGGCCTCCTCGGCCTCCTCGGCCTCCTTCACCTCCGAGATCTTCTTCGTCTCAGTCATTCTCATTTCGCCGTGGTGATTATGTTCGCTGATTTTGGTGGGAGCGGGCGTAAGCAGGTAGAATGCGGCGGGGACGGTGAAGGCAACAGATCCGAGCATCCTGTAATCGAGTCGTTAGTCACCTGGGATATGGAATGTAGTGGTCATGAGCATAAGGGATCACAATGGCTTACCATGGGAGATCGCTGGATTTCTTAGAAGTGCTTTCTTTCTTGACGCTTTCTTGTGCAGAAGCGTACGTCCGGCGTCCGGCCTGCTGTAAGGGTCGTCGAGCGGTGGCTCCGACGGCACGAAGGGATGCACGGATCATTTGAGGGCGTGCGAGAACCATTGTAGTTGCATAGATTGAAATGAGGTCAAGAATTGGAGTTCTAAGAGGCTGATGAAGAATTGTGGTGCAATTGGATGAGAGGAGAAGTTAAGGATGAAGAGGCTGGAAGGAGTCCCATGACATGCCTTTGTTCTTACGTATGCAGGCAGGCTGCCTCCAAGCAAGGAATGGGAGCACGCCCAAGAAGCTCAGGAACGGGAGCAACCGGCATGGCCCAAGCGTCAATGGCGATGATGTAATTTTGGCGTGCGGGGAGAGAGTTAACTGTTATGGCCTGATACGCGATGGAGAGGTATCTGCAATTAAAATGCAATTGAAAGCAAATAGCATATTAGAAGTCTACCTTACCAGTACATTGGCATCAATTGTATGAAAGACGAAAGATTTGGTCCTCCTAAACGCGATCGCTCGCTCGTCGCCCTGTGATCCTGCACAAGTGGTCTGTGTGGGGCCCCGTTGGAGCTCAAAGTCTGGATCCAGCCATTGTAGCCTCAGGCAGTATTATGCGCCCCGCGTCTACCTTATTCACCTCCCCTGCGTCCAGTGAGCTCAAGTCAGAAGTGAGCTCAGAATCGTGCTCTGCGAGTCTGCCTATTTCATTTCCACCTATATCCTTTTCCATCTCAGTACGCCTCTCACGCTTCAACTTCACCATGGCGGACAGACAGGCCATTCAGCAGAATCTCAACAGTCTGTTATTGAAGCTCGACGATCCAGACGCAGATCTCAGATATATGTCCTTGAATGATTTACTAGGCATCCTGAATAACCCCAACTCTTCATTTCTTTCCCACGATCAACACTCGGCTTCGAAACTCGTCGACGGATTGCTCAAAGCTCTAGACGACCAACATGGCGATGTCCAGAATCAAGCGCTGAAATGGTTCGTATGAGGAGTACCACTTTTGTTGATATATCGCTCACTCATATGTTACTCCAGTCTCGGTCCGCTTGCGCTTCGGCTGCCCTTTGAAAGCCTAATGCCGCTTCTCGAGAAGCTATCGACCTTAACCGCCTCACAATCCATCGATACCTCAGTTCCCAACACCGCCCTCCGAGTCATTGTCACAGCACTTCCTCGTCCTCAACCAGGGCAAGCACCCAGCAAAGAAGCCACCATGGCATACTCCGCTGTCTCAAGAGTTCTCATTCCTCGTTTAATCGGCCCCACGCCGTCGCCTTCAAACCGGAGGGGTAGTGTTGCAAAGGGGATGCTGGAAAAGGATCCTGCTAAAGGCTTCAGTAGCGACGCAGTCGATGTCCTGATCCAAGTGGTCACATGCTTTGGACCTCTTCTCAAGGAGGAAGAGTTGACCGCATTGCAAAAATCTGTCATGTCCATCATTGATAACGACACGGCTGGTACCGTTGTCACAAAAAGGGCATTGGCCGCTATCTCCGTCCTTGTGCTCCATTTCTCGGACAACCAACTGAACGCCTTTGTGGATGAACTGGTCGAGAGATTCAATTCGTCACAGTTGACGACCGTTCACCGGCGACATCTGATTGCTACGGTGGGCAGCATAGCCAAAAGTGCTCCGGCCAAGTTCGGTGTTCATCTTCAGACATTAGCGCCTTTCGTCTTCTCGGCTGTGGGTGAGGAGAGTGTTGGTCAGGTAGCTTGAGCATACCCATTGAATGGCACGTCTACGAAAATGCCCGACCAGTGCAGTAGTAGCCTCAAAATCTCAAATCAGATACCCGTCCATGGTAACCTTAGCTTTCTCACTGCTGTATATCGTATGTTACCCATGACCTTTCCTCATCATTGCATATCTCAATGATATTCTAGGTAGATACTGCTTTGCGCCAATGGACTACTTGTCGCTGATACTTTCGGAGAGTGTGACGTTAGAATCTGCTGCTCTGATACGAGAGATACCGCTGCGTCCGCAAGATCTTCGAGCTGGAATTCATGGCAAAATCCTGTCAACCTATATTCACAGCTGCTCGACAGCTCCTAAGTCATTTAACCGTTACTACAACTCCCATGGTATTGTGATCCATCCACATGAACATGTTATGATCCCGTCTGCTCTTTCCTGTTACCCTCTTTCCGAATCGCTATCGTTGCTCGCCTTCTTCCTGCCATTTCTGTTCTCCGTGTTACTGCTCTCTCTAGAAGGAAGCAACATGGCGCCCGCGTCTTCAACTCTTCGACTCGGAATTCTGTTGTCTTCCTCATCCTATCCTCTCAATCCTCACAATCACATAACATAACTGCACCTCCATCTTATCCTGCATATTACGTTCAGCATCCTACTTCGAATACATCTGCAAGATGCGTATGCGTCACTTGCTGCTCTTACCCTTCCTCGGGCTCGAGGCACACACAGTTGCTCGCAATATCGTCAACTTGCAGCCTGGACACCACACCTCCCAGTCGGTGCATTTGCCCGACGGCAATGTCACTCCACACCTGTTGATGAGAGGCGGTGACGGCCTGCGTTGTGGTCCTGGTGCGGGAAGTTGCAGGGACGGCAAATGCTGTTCGACTGCTGGTACGTCCTCTTCACCTCCCATCCAACCATTGCTCAAACTAAGCGTTGTTTCCAGGCTATTGTGGCTCTACCCGGGCTCACTGCCGCTCTCCAGACTGCCAACTTGACTTCGGTCATTGCGACGCTCATGAAACCCCAGAGGGTCCTCCTGTCGAAGATGTACCTCGACCACATGTCGGTGCTGTGCCATATGGCCCGCACGTCATCCGCGCGTGTTCGAAAGCAGGCACTATTGCCCTGACTTTTGATGACGGTCCGAACCGATACACTGCTGACCTTCTCGACCTGTTGGACCATTATGACGCGAAGGCGACGTTCTTTATCTCTGGAATCAATAACTCCAAGGGCCCGATAGATCATCCCGATCTACGATGGGCTGCTTTGATGCAACGCATGCAACGCACTGGACATCAGATTGCGAGTCACACGTGGTCGCACCAAGATCTCAGCAAAATTACGCCAGACCAACGACGACAGCAGATGCTGAAGAACGAAGCTGCGTTCCGCAACGTTTTGGGCAGAATTCCAACCTATATGCGTCCTCCATACTCGAGTTGCCTACCTGAATCGGGCTGCTTGGACGATATGGGCAAGATGGGATACCATATCATTCTTTATGACATTGACACGAAGGACTATAGTCATGATAGTCCTAGCAAAATTCATGTCTCCAAGGATGCGTTCGATGCTGCCTTGGCGCCTTGGAAAGCTTCAGAGAAATCCTGGCTCGTTATTGCTCACGATGTGCACCAGCAAACAGTCTACAACCTCACAGAGCACATGCTAAGGAGGATGGCGGAATACGGTTACAGAGCTGTGACAGTCGGTGAATGCTTGCAGGATCCTCAAGAATTCTGGTATCGCGAAGCCGGCGAGCCTCTTTTTACCCCTACCGCTGTCAGAAAGTCGTCGCCGCCGTCGGCTCATTACGTTCCTTCGACTGCCCCCAAGCCCATCTCACCGGATGGCAAATGTGGCAAGAACTATACGTGCGCTGGATCAAGCTTTGGACCTTGCTGTAGTAGTGCCGACTACTGTGGTACTTCTAACCTTCACTGCGGATTTGGTTGCCAACCAGAAGCTGGAAATTGCTTCTCCTTGGACGAGCCATCCCACAATGTCACCGATGGCGGTGCAGGCAACCCACCGGCCGGCCCTGGTTCGGACCATAACGATCATCCCAATGACGACAACCTTCCTGGTGGTGGACCAGTGGGGAGGCCCGTGAGATCGGAGGCAAGTCCAGCGGTCCATGCCTTGTCGGCTGCGACCTGCTTGACGTTGTTTATCTGTGCAGCAGCAGTCTTCTAGATAAAGGTCCCTTCTGACGCTTGAGGCCAACTTACTGGTTTCCCGGTGCCTTCTCATAGCGAGGAGGACCTTCATGACAAGGCAGATCACGTTATCTGTCTCGATTGTCACAGAGCTACGGACTGTCCGATGGACGAAATGTGTTACCTTTGATGCTATTATCAATCAGTATTATTCCTTTTGCAACAGAGCGCTCGGTTGGCAACCCAGTTAGACAAATTCATGATATCCCAATTCCTCCTTTTGCCGTAGCAAGGTTTGAAAACTGAAGTAGATGTAGACGAAGGTATACAGAAGCAAGACATCCCCGCCGCTTGTAGAAGATGCCGCTTACTGGTTTAGATGGATCTCACTTAGTGAGTGTGCAGTGTTGTATCCCATGGCTGTGCCATGAACTCGATTGGCTTCTGTAGATGAGGTGTTTTCGCCGCAAGTATATATTTTGATTCTCGTGAAAGACGATGAGGTATAAACAATTCCCAAATCAGTCAGATTATTCATTGCTTCAAGATTATCTACCAGGTCATATCGATGAAGAGTACGCTAAACCTCAGACGCTGAGGTAGTCCAAAATATGTGGAATTGAAGCAGTGTGCATCTTATAAATATATTCTCCGAATCTAAGTCTACCATCGCAAAATTTGAAGATGATCATAGCAGCGACAATCTGCAACATGAAAGACGGCAGTCCTTCAGAAAGAAAGGAAAGAAACATCCGAGTATACCCCGTAGCACAAAACGCCATCGCCTTGACTCGGGGTTAGAATCACTGAAACCATGAAAATACAATGTATAGTATACAGGTTGAAAGTCATTCAAGGTCGTGACGAGCGTTAGAAGAGGAAGATCGATATTAGATATACAGGAGGAACGATGACCGGAAAAAAAATGTCATCCAGACATAAATAGGGCGGCAGAAATGGTCAACGTTATCGTCGGACGATCTTCAGCAGAGGCGCGATTCTGGCCCTGCGGCTCAGTCCGACTCGATAGGGCACTTTGCTTGTTCCTGCGATCGGGCTGTGCTTGTCGGGGCCTTTGTCGAGGTCTTTTGTCTTGGGACATGTACTCGTGTCTGCCTGGTTAGACGTTGATTCTGGTTTCTTTGGGGTTTCAGGTGCGTTTGTCTCTGTGGCTGCTGAGGGTTTGGAAGGCGAGAGTGAATGTGGATCCGTTGTTGCTTCTTTTCGTGAAGGAGACTCGTCATTCATGGTTTCGGTGTTCTGCTCATTGATGTCTTGGTTCGAGGGCTGCTCGAGAATGGCGGACACGCGTCCGCCAATGTCTGACTGGTGTGGTGGTTGTACTTGATTATCGTCTCGGGTACATGTGAGTTCATTCGTATTCTCGAGGACAACCTCTTTGTTGATTAGCAGCTCAGAAGTCTTCTTCCTTTTCCGTCCTCGCTTCTTAGGCGTTGGAGGTGCAGGTTTTGGTTCGTCTTTCCATGTCTCGAGCGAAGTCTTGGGTTCGGTAACCTCACTCGCAGAGAGTGAGCCAGGTCTTGGTATCTGGATTTGAAACGCTTCTGTATTGTTTGAATTGACAACTGTTGGGTCATTGCTCGGTTTCTGAGCGGTCTGTTCGTCTTTTAGGATATGATTTGAGGGTCTTTCATCAATCCAGATCACGTCATCTTCGACATCTGATTCGTAGCTTTTCTTCAATGTTACTGAGGTGGTCTTTCCACGCTTCAGTTTCTTCTTCTTCGATTCTTTCGCCTTCTTTGAGGGCTTCGCCTGGGGGATATTCATGTCTACAGGCGGGTCGTTCGAGACTTCTGTCCGATTGTTATTGTCGACTCCAATTCGAGCGTCGTCTTTTTCTGGCACATGTGATATCCCGTTGCCTATTGGGTTTGATGCAATTGCGTCGGGAGGTAGCGGGTTATCATCAAGCGCCAAAATCTCTCCCGAATTAGGAACAGGCTGGTCTTGTGGCTCATTGTTTGTCAGTAAGGCGTCATCGCCTTCGCCGTTCAACATCCGTACAATCTTCGGTGGCCGACCTGGCTTTCTCTTGACTGGTGCGCCAGTCCCGGGGATGCTCTGATCGTTTGAAGGAGCAAGTTCGTCATCTTCGTCATCTTCTGGTATGTCTTGCTTTCTTTTGCGTCCGCGCTTCTTTTTCAGCACCGGTATCTCGGTTGCAACAGGGGCAGCGAGCTCATCGCATGCGCTTCTTGGCGACTGAGACGGACCATGATGGCAAATGCTGTCGCTTTGGGCTCTACTCACTTTCGGCGTCACTAATGATGAAATCGGCTCGGTGTCGTGGGGAGAGTAAGATGTAGCTTGCATGGAATGTGATCTTCCTGGGGTTTTATGAACGGCCTCCGTCTGCACTGTCTCGCTGGATCTCATGGGGCTCTGATGATCCTCATTCAACGGCGCAGGTGGATTCAGGGACGATTCGAAGAAATTATATGACGTGGAGGATGGCGCCAAGTCATGAGTCGACGAACCATTCTGCGCCCCGAAATGTTGTATATGATCTCCGTAAAATCCAGTAATGTCATTGTTGGAGTAACCGTGGCCGTGGCTTTTGACATTGAGAAGCGCCATGTCTTGCGACGTGGGAGTAACGAATGCGCTAGGCTGGAGAGCACCAGCACTCTCATCGAGGTGATTGTAATCGTCATAATTCGACACTGCCATGTTCAGAGGAACAAGAGCATCGGCAGGCGCTGAGCCGTCCGGCTGGTTTCCACAAGCAGCTATCTGGCCCTCGCGGATATCGGCATGTTGAGCATCATCGTCGTCAAAGAGCCGTTGCTGCGCAAGTCCAATTTCCGTCATTACTGACCCTGTCAGTTAACCACGACTATCAGTCACCAATGTATTCACGAGGACTCTGATGCAATTGACGACAGACTCACCAATTGACCCCGCCCCAGCGTCAGACGGAATCCACCTGTCTTCCCTCCGTTGCTGAGAGGCAGAAAAGCCATTTGGCGCCGTTTCCTGTGACTGTAGGAATGCGTCAAAGTCAACGGCGAGGTGATTTCCATGCTCTATATCTCGCACTTCTCCGGCTGGTATTACAGTTCCAGATTGCTCATTGCAAGTGGTGATAGTATCAACACGATTCTTTGGCAGCTCCGGAGCCCGCTTGACTGGGGGCGGCATCTCCGACAAAGGATCGTCCTCATCGTCAGAGTCTTGAATTACTCTATCAAAGGACATTTTCTGAAATATATGTATATGCTCTTGTAGAGATACAGGAATATCAGACGCTCATTAAGAGGGGAAGATCGGCTTATCAGTCTACAGATGTTCGTTATCTCACGCGTCAGAAAGTGGTGGGAATCGTGGAACGGAACGACGCGCGAGCACGTGCAGATAAGATATCGATAAGGGAATTGTACTGTCTAAGACATCAAGGTATCAAGGCATCAAAAGGGAATGGTAGCAGCAGTGGTATCAACTGAAATCGGCAAAATCATATCAGAACAAGAGAGATCACGACTCCATGGTACTCTGCGGCCGCATTACACCCCGACCGAAGAACTCACTAACCACACCGAATCGATCCTTTGCCCGTTGAAGTTCTCCCTTGAAAAGGTCGTGTTGGTCTGCTGCCTCCACTTGTCTCCTCCTGATAGCTTTGATGGTGGAGTTTTCTTGCGCACACATTGGGCATTCTGCCTCTTCATCCACCTTATTGAGGCAACGTTGATGAAATGAGTGCTTGCAGAGGAAATGCACAGTAGGAAGGTCCAGAGCTCCACCGCACGCGTTGCACCGACGGGCCTGGAAAACGACGGGCTTAGTACCCAGTTGCTCGATTTCTTGCTTTTTCTTCTCGGTTTCCGAGCTGTAGCTGGATATCAAGCGGCGATTCTAAGTCATAGGTTAGCTTGAACTAAGTAGGAGATCGCCAGACGCAACCTACAGTAGAGATCTCTTTCCGCTCGCGCTCGATGTTGTCGCTGAGATACTTCTTGACACGGCCCATGGTGACGACAGAGTTGTTGCTCAATGCTTGTATCACTTGTAATGGCGACATCAATTTGTCATCGTGGATTCTTTTGAGTACCACGTCGAGTTCGTCACCGGCTTCCTCAAGGATGGCCGGACTTGAGGCGAAGTATGTCAGAGCGTCCACATATAGCTGAGGCTCTTCTGGTCCATACTTCCGCAGAGCTCTGATAGCTCCACGGGTGTCCTTTGCCGATGTAAAAGACCGGAAGATGTCCGAACGAAGCCCTTCTTGCTCACGTACGAGAGTTGATCCTTCTCGGAAATTGGACAGATCTGATAAGAGAAGGACGTTTGAAGTCGAGATCGGAATCTAGAAACCAATGAGAGACGAAGCCACAACTGGAGCAAGACCACTTACGTCTTTCCCTTCGATGAGAGTCTTGGCTTTGTTCTCCCACTCTTCCTTTTCAGCAGAATCCTTCTTCCGATTTGCTGTATCCAGGTACATCTCAAAGAGTGTCGTGTAGATGTCGACTTTGTCCTCCTCCTTCAGGATTTCCAGGTCGGCTAGCGACTCCAGGAAAGCGATGAATTCTTGCGGACGGCCCACAAAGGCCGAGAAAGCTGTCCTTGGTCTCGGGATCTCATAACTTGGAGCCGGTTCTGCAATCTTCGTCTCCTCCTCAACGATATCCTTCGGCTTCTCAGCCTTGGCTCCCGAACCCGCATTAATCAGAGACAAAGGAAGGAATCCCGCCAAGCTTTGCAAAGTACTGCTTGGTTGTGTCTGGGGTTCGGCTGGGGCCTCCACCTCCGTTCTTGGCCTATACTGACCCTTATAGTACGCAGTGAAGAGTTCCGTAGTCTCTCGAGGGCAATTTGCCAGCAATACCCGGGCATATTTCATCAGGTTATGGTAAGCCTTGACAGATTAGCCGTCGAAAATCATAAGGGTACGACTGCCATTACGAACCAAGTCCGGCTCGAGCCTCCAGATGTATTCCACGGCTTCAGCGTACTTCTTCGAATCCTCAATCAGGATATCAATGACCATGTCATTTTCACCGTATTTTGTAGCCAAATAGGCTGCCTGCTCGTAATAACCTCCTTGCCGGCACATAGCGATGGCCGTCTCCAGATCAAACTTGAGCTCTCCTGGAGCTTTGATAAAGGAATTCAGCTTGTCCGTGTCTTTGAGCTTGGCGTAACAGTTTAGGAGAAGCGTAGTGTGATCAACAGTAGCTCGGTCGTGATCGTGAAGTTCTTCAAGATACTCAATTAGGTTATGTATACGCTGCGTATCAAGGTACTGCGATCCAGTCAGATATAAGCTCGTTAACGAACTGCAGGCAGAAATACCTTCCGTATAACCTGCGACGGTTCAGTATTGTCAATAGCCCGTAGGTATTGCTGCATGGCCGTGTCGTAATCGCCTTTCTGGTAGAGGAAGTCGCCATACTTGCGATAGATGGCATTCTGCTGTAGAGCGTCAATGCCTTTTTTCTGCGCGAGATTGATGGCCAGTATGTAAAGATTGCGTTGGTAGAGTATCTCTAGCTTCTGCTGGAGGCTCTTTTCACGGTAACGGTATACCTGTCCTTCTATTAGTTATAGCAATACTCATTCTCGTCATTGGATTTTACCTTTCCATCTGTCGAAAGTAGGAACAAGTCGCCCCATTCTATGAAAACGTGCTTGACAGACGCTGCCAGAGTTTCCGAATGAGCTATAAACTTGAGATCCGTATCAAGAAGGGTGAAAGTCGTCGTGCTGAAAAGCTCATCGGCCTGGCTGCGAAGGTTTCCCACAGCCCTTGGAGGACATACCAAGGCCACATAGTCTCTGAACACGTTGATGGAGTTCTTTGGGCTGTCAAATGCATAGCTCGGGCCACGTCCATGCGGCCCATACGTGTATATAGCATCCTCTCGAGCGACAACAATGTCTCCGGTGTCTTTGTCAAGCGCCATGCAGCCAACGCCGCAGCCAGAGTCATCCAATACACGCGCCGGTTGGCCTTGTCCTCTGCCGGAGATGACCAAGGTCAATATTCGGCTCGTTGTGGAGATAAAGAGTGTCGATAACGCCCCGCTTTGTACCTCGAGTCCAGTAATCGGCTCCTCTGACTCGAAGACAATGCGTTGTCGTGCACCACGATCATGAATCAAGTCGCCGCGAATGATTGTAACCGATCCGTTACCAAATCCCACCGCTACCTGCGACAAATCTTCTAGGGCCGCGAAGGCAGATATCTATACCTCGTCCAACCATCAGTCATCTGAATCGTACGTCGACCAAGGGACAACAAACCGGAAACGGCCTCCGCGCATTCTGTATCGACGTTGTAGACAAGCATCGCGGATCTCCGGTTTTCTTGTCAGGTTTGTCGAGCGCCCACACTTTCAGCACGGGTTCGTTCGGGAGGTCTTCTGCGACGGTGACAAGCAGTGACGTGTCTTCTATCCGTTTGATATGCGTAATGGAACCGTTGTCAGCTGCCTTGAAAGATCGCACGATCTTGAATCCAGCGGAGACGATGTGGACCACGCCATCGGTAGATCCGATGAAGAGATTAGATGAGCCGGCGCTGAGAGACGTGAGATCGGACTGAGAGGATCAGATATTGTTAGCCTCAGACTGCGAACAGGTGGAGCCAATCGAGTACCTCCAATATTGAGGAGCAGTCTTCCGAAAGTTTGACCGAGGAGACGTCAAAGAAGTTGAACGCTTTCCACTGGGAAGGGCGAGTCAGTATCGTCTGATAGCTTCAATTTAGACTAGATGAGCATACTGATGTCAGAGCCATTTGAATGAAGTCGAGTCCGCGCCATCAACTGGATGGGGTGAGCAAAGGGAGTGGAGGAGGTTGATCATGCTGTATCTCGATTCCCGTCCGCAAGCGACAATCGCGGAGCTGCGCCGCGCTAGTACCATCCCGCAGCCCATAGCTCGACCCAACGTCATCTTTTGTCTGTCACCGTTGTTGACAATTTTATCATTTGCTCTGATGAACATCAAGTAAATGTTTGTGTTTTACCTTGCGAGGTTGTTGCACTTAGTATCGTTATTGATAAATGTTTCTACATTAATTGACCAATATTTAAAGCTTAAATTCGTCGGCTAAAGGCAATGTAAAATCATGTACCTCTCTATGTCGCTAAACATGGCAAAATATATCTAAGGTATATGTACGGCCGTCATCATTAGAAGAAATTCACGAAGCTCGGGCGATTAATCATGCCAGACGTGCTCGTCAATTATTTGCATTGACACTCAAAGTCGAGCACGACGTTTCTGCACGCAAAGGAGGCCGGCGCGCGCTACAGCACTGTTGAAGGTCTCGGTTGATCTCAAAGCTCTGTTGCAACCAGCTTCCTGCATCTGCAATGGCTTGACTGAGGCTAAAGCTATCTGCACCAGCGATTATCCCTTGTCCGTCCTGAGCGGTGGCGGGTGTCGTTCCAGTCAACGTCATTGGCAAGACGCTGTTTTGACTATGAGGTTGGAGATCATGCAGCATAGATATCTCGGGCCTGGAGTTTTCGTCGATGTTCCTCTCAGCGTCTGAATCCACAAGCTCTGAGTGATCCCTCAGGCCCGGTGATGGCGACGAGTGCGTGGATGGCGCTATGCGAGTAGCAAAATTGACATCGACTGATTCCCTTCTCCCTGAACGACTCTTTGCCGACGAAAGAACACGGGAGTTGCTCTTCCTCTTCTCTGTACTGAAAGTGAAAGGAGTGACTGCATCGATGATGCATTGCGTGCTCATCACTGGCAATCCGGTAGCTGGAGGTCTTGACAGCTTATTTGTGATGTCCGCCTTGCCGGGAGTATTCAGATGGCAGAACGGTGTGATCTCGTTTGCGGGCGACATATTGAGGTTAGGAGTCTGAGACGGGTTGCCTGTTGGGTGCAAAGGAAGCTCCTCGGGTTCGGGGCTCTCCAAGTCCTTCTGGAAAGATCTCTGGGCGAGCAAAACAGCTGCTTGCGTTGAAAATTGGGCCTCTGGGACAGTATCACCATCATACTCGGTATCTTCTTTCGACACAGCGATAGTATGCAGTGACGCAACACAATCCATCATCGCGGAGTTTCCAGGCACTCGTTGGGCAGAATGCAACTTTTCGCTAGTATTGCCCTGCATCGATCTGGCCGCTTGAGGATTCCGGGCTGTTTCCATCTCGAGAGGGTCGGCAATCGTGGCATCATCCTTTGTCAGAGTATGTGACGCCTGCGAGCTTTCCGATTGGCAGGGATCCGCAGGGCCCGCGAATGAAACGTTTCGGAGTGCAGGCGCTTGAGGCGGACGATCAGCCGTGATATCAAGCACCTTGTCCACCTCGGCTACCTCAGCTACTTCTGGTGATTTTCTCTTGTCCAGGACCATTGGGGAACTGGTATGTTCCTCTCCAGAAGCAGCACGTGCCTTCCGTCGACGGTACTCAAACTTAGGTAGTTGTGACGACGACGAAACGATCTGAAGAGAACTGCTCAGATTTTGGCCAGGAATATCGCCATGTTTCTCTGATCTGTTTACGGATTGACTCTGCCTCGATAGCGGTTCATTCTCCTTCGATCCGTCCTTGACAGCAATGGTCCCCTTGCGGGAAAACATACGGACCGGAGATTCCGCGCGATTGGAGGCGTCCATGCTGGAATGACGTCGAGACTGAATTGTCTCGGTCGGAAATCGCCGTTTGGTTGAACGAATTGTAGTCGCACGAGCTCTCATATCGGATTGACGACTGGAGACATTGGCTGTAGGGGATGGGGGAGGATCAACATTCCCAGAATTGATCCAGACACGATCCTTCCTCAACCAAGGAGCATCATTGCTAACAAACGGGCTCGATTCCTGATCTTGCCCTTGTAGATCGGATAGTCTTGCCCAAGGTATTGATCTCTTCGGTGATGGTTGCGGGGCCCTCAAGGCTCCGGATCGTTTCTCACTCAGTCGTTTCGACGACAAAGGACTTTTCGATTTTGCTCGGAGGTCCTCATCGTGAAGAGAGGATGCAACATGCAGGACCGAGGAACCGATAGGAGAATTTGACCCACGGATGTCTGGTAGTTCATGGTATCGACTCCGCTTTCGAGAGTTGGTCTCCTGTATCACAATCTCTTCCGCCGCTATATCTCTCTTCGGTTGACTGTGTTCGTGTCCAACACTAGGCAACTTCCTCCTTGACTTCTTCCAAGGATTGACCCAGTCCTTGTCAAATGGCCCCCGGAGCGAAGCAGAGAGTATGAAAAGCGGAGTGCCGTTCAAGTACGACTCAGCAAGCTTCTCAATCCTTTGCCGTCGAGCAGTCCAATCGGCTTCGTCTAGTTCTTCATCGGAGCCGAGTATTCCATCGATATTCATGTCGGAAGCGGAAGGCGGGCATATTTCCAGAGAAAGCGGGGAGGCGGGTGGACGAGGTGGCATCTGGTTGAGATGCGGAGGTCATCAACGGAGCTGATCGCTTGAAGTGCTGCTGCAGTTCGGTCCTGCATCTGAGCAACTGAATAGGGAAGCACGTCTGCTTATATTTTCTCATATCTTCTGAACCACGGTTTGCTGATACCTCATGGCTGACAGCTGTGAAGTGTCCTAAATAAGCATAGGTTGACCCTTAAGGTCACACGCGAAAAGTTGTACCTCTTCCAACCCACTTAACGCGTCCACACCGCCGATGTGCCACAGCAACCAATGGTGGAGGCTTATGTAATACTATCAATATCGGCGGTCAAAACAGTTGACAGAGGGCATGAGAAGAATAGCACTACATTATGACGATGGTACCTGATAAAAACTAATTGACCTCCCTACACTAGGCCATTTTGCCTCAACAAACTTGCGCTTTCATATGAAGCTTGAACGAAGACCTCATGAGCTGCCGATTCCTTACTGCCTACAGACAATGCCTTGCTTCTCTACAGCCAGTAGAAGTAGTCCCTCCTCAATTATATCCACTATGTCGCTGAGCCCCTCGCTTCTGGGCGTTTCAAGCCAATCGTGTATGTATTATCCATAGACACGTCTTAGGACCTTATTATTTTTCCGAAAGAGTATTGGATCTGATGATTGTTTGACAAGCACGTAGCAAGAAGCGGGGATGGGCGGACTCAATGCTGTCGCATATGTAGAAGTCCAGCAGTTCTTCCTTGGGAAACAAGCATATGCTGGAGCATCATGGATAACCACATAATACACTGAAATGGGATGCTTGTAATTTGCTTCTCGACCAGGACGTTTCACAATCTGTGAGGAGAGTGTTGCAGTAATATCGAAGGCCAAAACCTGCTGGGGTTGCCCCGACCACCCTTAAACTTATCGATCTCAACCGTGTTCCAGATCCACTTTCATAACATTTATCCTCCGGGCTGATAATCAAACAGTCAGCTTTAACGCTACACCTTTAATTGCTCAAGAGCAACTTCATACTCGATATTCATTTGAATATGCCCCTTCTACTGACTTCCGCGGTGGTAATTGGTTGATATTGTTGTGGATCCATCTAATGTTTTGTTTGTATTGCTTACCACTGGTTGAGCAATTCACTGCAGCTCTGTGATTGCGAAACGCGCCCGCCTGGTCCAGCGCAAAACCATTATAGAAAATGAGCAACGCACCATGGCTGGACAATCTCTCAGACGACTGGGTCTCGACACCAGGCAGTCCGGCCAGCCCTGTTCCTTCTCGATCTCTCAACCACTCCCGCCGTTCCAGCGTCCAGAACACCCCGAGTCGCATTCCGATCCCCGCGCGTCGCTTGGCCGAACAACAATCGCCTGCCGATGGAAAGAAAAAAGTGACTCGACCCTGCCATTTTTACAAGAAAGAGCCTCCGACACCCAAAACTCCCAGAACGCCAAAGACTCCGTTGAAGTTGAGATCACCGGCACCGGACAAAACGAAGAAAAGCCCCCGCTCCAGTCTGCCTTCCGGGCGTAAACAACAGCCGGCCATGGATGCTAGATCGCCGTTGCGGTCTGTCTCCAATGTCTCCAGCCGGTCCGGCCAGCAGGATACTGTTCAAGTGAGACCGAAGAAACTGACCACGAAGGATACGACACCTGAATGGCGGAAACGACTTGTCCATGGAGAGCTGTCTTCTGGCGAGCAGCGAGATTTGTTTGCGCCGATTGGACTGGAAAGCGTATTTAAGCCTCCAACACCAGGCTCAGATACAAATCAGAAAGGTGCCTTTGCAAAGATGAAACCAGCTGATGATATGTGGGATTTTACGAATAACAGCTCCGCGCGCAAACACTCCAGAAAGCCCAGCAAGCTTTCAACTGAGACGTCCGGAGCGAATAGCGACGATTCTGCGGTCCTGGATTCTGGGCAGCCTGAAGAAGCGGCGACAGTTCGGCGTGATAATCAAGAAGAAACCGGAAGCCCCACACCATCTCCAAAGGGAACCCTGGGGGTCAAGAAAGCACCTGACAAGGGCGCACCCGGTTCTAATGGAAGAAGTCATGGCGCCTCCCAGAATGATAATCAAATGCGCACTGCGAGCGGATTGGAGGATCTTCGCAATGAAGGTATTACGCCGATCGTATTCTCGCGGGTCAACACTGTGGAAGGGCAGGCAACGTCGGAGGTCATAAAGTCAGCCCTGAAACAAGTGACGAACAAGCTTGAAAGACTTTCTGTGGGTGCACGCGAGCGTCCGGATTCTAGAGCCAGCGACAGTGTCTTACTTCATGAACAAAGTGAGCTCTTTGACACTCTTCCAGACGACGATCTACTGGATACAACAAGTCATTCTTTACCTCAGGACCTTTCCACCGGCACTCTGGACTACCGAGGGCGTGGCGCCTTTGTCAACCTGCGTGGGGAGCAATATCTGAACGACGGTTTTCTTCCACAACGCCGATTTTCTCCCTCCTTTCCCTCTCAACGTCTTTCTCCGTATTTGCCCTCGAACTCAAGAATCCGCAGCTCACCTCCCTTTTATAACAAGATTTCTCGTGCCGCAGAAGCTCCAGCTTTGCCAAGACCTTCTTCTGCCTACGATAGAGCACCTAGCGGCGACGGCAATCCCATTGCCATGCCATCTTCTGGGAGCCCTCTAAAACTCTTTGGAAACCATGACACTTTTACCAACAACAGGCTTCTGCGTCGAATGAGCCAGTTTGAGGAAACGTTTGGCGATCTCTCTGAGGAAGACGAGCCGGTTTCACCTTCCGAAGAGGCCAGACGTAAAGGAGAGAGCCGAAATTTCTTGCATGTGAGGCAGGAAACGCCCGGTGATCGCTCCACCAGAAGACAAGACCGTCCACGCTCGCGCAACATGATGAAGCCTAGAATTAGCCGATTTGGTGATGGCGAACTCGATCATTTCGATTTCTCCGATACAAGCCCGTATGAACCCAAATTCTTGAATAATGACGTCGAAGAGTCCAACTTGCGGCCCTCCTCTCGCCGTAAATTTTCTGATAAACGCCAACACCATCGACATAATGGTTTTGGAAACTACAACCGCGACTCTGAGGTACAGAGGCCTAGCTCCAGCCGAGCTTCAAGGACCAGGCCACAGCCCGGCGTTGATCAGATGGACAACCCAGACGACTGGGAAAACCAATGGACAAGGGACACCCCGGCCAAGGATCCGAACCCGAAAAGGCGCAGAACCATTCTCAGCCTTGATATTTCTGGAGGCGAAGTCTATGGGGTAAGGGAGGGCGACGGTGAGCCAGCTGATAACCTGTCTCTACTGCAGAGAAGCTTGATCCAGCATGGCATGGATCATGGTAACGAAGAGTCGCTTCTTCGAGCAGAATCTACCCCGAGACCCAGGACTCCAACCCCGAGTCAAACAAGGTCCGACCTGAGAAAGCGATCTTCATCTAACAGAGACGGGTCGCATCATCTTAACGCCGGCGTCAGCGCAAGGTCTCCCCAGGAGGCGAAAATACCGATGGTGAGGGTGACGGGCGTCAGTGACCAGATTCGAAAGGGTTCAATCACGACACAAGACTTCTTGAACGAAGCCACGAAAATTATGGACATAATCCGAGCGAAAGGCAAGCCGGCTGGTGGCCTTTCGAGCGTCGAGGAGTCTGATATGGAGGGTGATGATGCAGACACCTATGAAGATGAGTCGACTCGAGAAGAATTCTCACGCCCTCCAAGTCGCGAAGGCGTAGATATACGCAAATTACGACAGCCTAAAGAGCCTAATGCACGGATCTTGAGCCATCTCAAGAAATTCGAAGAACAGGACGACCCGGAATTTGGTGTCAACGCTTCCGTGATGTCCTTGCACCTGGAGAAAGGCGGCAAGAAACGAGGAGAGAATCTTGAGCATTGGAAACGGAAACACCCTGAACATCTGACTGGAGAACAAAATACAGATGTGAATCCTCCCTTGACGATTGACACAAACGTTTCCTCCAAAAGTCTTAGTTCACGCTCGATACCCACTGCTTCTTCTTTCAGCTCGCATGCAAAGGGAATGTTGTCGTCCGATCTGGTATCGCGTTTGATCCCCGAACAGGTGAATGGGTTTACTTATGATCGTTCCAAGCACCAATGGGTCCGGGAGAAGCACGAAGAGGCCCAAGAGAAGCCGAAGGGCGACGATAGCGAGGAGGACCCTTTCAAGGATATCCCCGACCTCAGCGTCGACGAACTACAGGAAATGATGAGGGTACACAGTTTATCCTCGCCTGACAAAACGAAAAGCCTGCCCCGGAGTCAAAGAGGTGAAAACCTCACGAGTTCTGCCGGCGCCAGAACCTCTGACTCGGAGTCTGGCTCTGGCTCGCAACCAGCTGTTGTCGAGGCGCCGGCTAGCGGTAGTACTCTTGGTTCCAAGTTGACTCGCATTGCTTCTAGCGCTTTGAATTCAGAAACGAGATCCACTTCATGGGGTACGGACGGGCAGAAAGACAATGAACCTTCTAGTGAAGTTGAGCACGAGATACAACTCCATGAAGGCCGCTTGTCAAAGCCTCCACGACATGAGCGAGACATTCATCATCAGGCCCGGGTTGTGACGATCAGCTTCTCTTCTCCTCTCGTCTCTCATATTGTCTACAACGACGATGGAAGCCAAACAGGATCTGTACGTCACGCTGCGAGTACGTTCGAACAAGGAACTGGACGTACAGCAGGAGGGCCAAACGGCCGCGCACGGCCTAGCCGATCTTCCCTGCGACGTGTGATCTCCGCAACAGAGGATAAGAGTGAATTCGCGGACAATGAACTAAGCCTACTCCGAGGGGAGTCTACGGCTGAGGATCATCCAGAGAACTCGTTGATGTACCTCCCACAAACTGGGAGGGATACAAGCTACAGTTTCCATCTCAGTCCTCTGCCTGAATTTACCGTCGACGGGGTTGACCAGCCATTACACCTCGAATTGAGTTATGTTGCCCAGCGCACGCGCTCTACATCCTTGCGCCAAGTCCATGGGACGTTTACTCTGGCGACTGAGGATCTGGTCAAGCACCTGACCGAAGCGGAACCTTTTGAGCCGTACTGGGATCATGTGCGGCGCTTGGTCCTGCGAGCCAAAGGCCTGATAACGCTCCACAAGTTGAACGAGTTTTGTCCACGTCTAGAAGATCTTGACGTCTCGGACAATGAGATAGGCCAGCTCGCTGGAGTGCCCACGAGTTTGAGGACTCTCAGAATACCGCGAAATTGTCTTTCGAACTTGACTGCCTGGGGTCATTTGGTTAACCTACAGTATCTGGATGTATCCAACAACGAGCTGGACAGCCTGGACGGCTTCGGTAGTCTTATTCATCTGAGAGAGCTCAAAGCAGACGGAAACAATATCCGAAATATCGATGGTATACTCGATTTGAACGGCCTTTTGACCTTGAAGCTGAGTAACAACTCACTTGCAGCGATCGATTTTGGAACTGCGGAATTGTGAGTTGGTTTGTCGTTGTGGCTTTACTCGACGTACGCTGAAATGCTAACTTATTTCTTCCTTTCCGAGCAGAACTCGCTTGCAAGAATTAGACCTGAGTCACAACCGACTGGTATCGGTTCGGCACCTCGACTCCCTCCCATCCTTGTCAAAGCTTGACCTCAGCTCCAACCAGCTGAAGCAGATCGATGTGTCGGCGCCATTGAGGACGCTACGATCACTGAAGCTTGCAAATAATCGGCTTCACACTCTCGATGCCAGCATATTCCCGTCTTTGAGCCTTCTCTATGTCGATCAGAATTTTCTGTCTACGGTATTCGGTCTAGACCAGTGCCGCGCCTTGGAGGTTCTGTCAGTCCGTGAGCAGAAGTCGAGCAATCAGAAAAATACATACTTGGACATTGACCTAGGAAAAGTCAAAGACATCCGCAAGGTGTTTCTCTCTTCAAACAAGCTATCGACGCGGGCTCTATCACCCTCCGCCCCACTTTTGGGTTTACAACTTCTCGATGCTGCCTCTTGCAATCTTCAAAGTCTACCTGCAGATTTCTCCTCAAACTTTCCCAACGTGAAAGTTCTGAACCTGAACTTCAATTCGTTAAGCAGTATCACTGAATTGGTGGGCTTGAATTGCCTTTCCCGGCTGGCTATTGCTGGCAATTCTATCACACGATTGAGAAAACTCTGCCAGGTTCTGAGTCGAATGGGACGAACCAGACAGGGACAGAATTGCTCTCTTCACAAGGTCGACCTAAGGGGAAATCCCCTTACATTGCGGTTCTATCCACCGGCTCTGACTGGGAACGGAAAGGAAGGCGACAAAAGGAAGATGAAAGCAATTCTCGAAGAACGCAAGAAGAAAGCAAAGGGCCGCTTAGATCTTGCCTCTGCCCTAGCTGATGTAGGGCCACATGAAGGTGATAAACGTACGACGCTTTGGGAGGGACATGAAGAGACGCCTGCCGAAACAGAGCTCGAAATCGACGATCCGTACACTCTCCCACCTGCAGATGCGCATGCGGATCAGAAATATCTATCCCATCTGGATGACGCGACACGTCTTCGCCGCAGCATATTTGAGCTCATGCTGTATGCTGGAACCGGCGGTTCTATTAAGTCCCTGGATGGATTGGAATTTCGGCCTGTCCTCATCGAAGGTTCCGATATGGATCACGCATGGTCGAAACTGGAGCAACTCGGCGTGCTGAAGAAAAAAGCTATCACTGAATAAGAAATCTCTGTTTTCCCCCCCTGTTGCTGCCAAAAACATGGCAGCAATGACTGTTTCAAGGGTCGGTTGATTACATGGTATTTGGAGGAACGGAGTTTGGCAATTGCATGCATGGCGTGACTGTTCTGAGCGAATCTTTTTTCCATCCCTCGTTTTCATTGTTTATATGTTGGTGTGCTTGATTTCTTCTGGTGAGTTTTGGGCGTTGAATGGCGGCAGACATTTGCATACTTGGAGTTCGGGTTCGCGAGGAATCGTTGAGCGATACCAATTAGCGTTAATGACAAACAAGCATATTTTCGCTTTGACAGGTCTGGATGTATTGTTGTCAGTCGATCGGTGATCATTCTTAAGCAGGTCCATTGAAATGTTGCATGTTCTCAGCTGCTACGTTGTGAGGTTGTCTATTTGGACCTAAGCTCGTGTTACAGACGATATCGACGCTTACTGGTGTCGCGACTGATGAAAAATGGGTACAATTGGCATTCAGTCATTATCATTAGGAATCCGGTTGATGGAATGTTTGAAGCCCCTGAGAAAAAATGCCACAGTACATCGCGTTGTGATCGGACCAATGTCCAGTTGTCCCTTCCATCATAATGTCGCTTTTTTCGTCAAAAAGCACGCTTAGAATTCCGTATCGAGGCTCTTGAGCTGGGCAGCAAACGTCTTTCGAACCCATTCCATGTAAGCCTTCCACTTGTGATGATCACCGGAGACCTCAGCATTGGGAAAGGCCTTGCTTAGCTCTCGCGTCACCTTGAGGATACCCATGGAGGCCTCCTGTGCTTTCTCGAGTTCTTGCTTCACTGCGTTATCCTTGGGCTTGAAGGACAATACGGCCGAGTAACGTTCCGAAAGCTGGTCGAGGTAGCGTTGCGTTTCTTCCGGTGCGATTGGGATGAGTTTCGAGGTCATGAGATTGCATATGGTGCGGATGTCTTGCTCGTCTTCGAGTCCGGCGAGGATACGGTCGAAAAATTCGGAGACATGCGCGACGGAGAATGCGGTGTCCAAGGAGGCGTAGAGTGTTTCGTAGGCGCTCTGATGAATGTTAGTTTGGGCAGGCTGAAACAGCGCATCAATGCGCAGGACAGGTATATCACGTACCTTACGCAGCTCTAGGCCATCGTCGACCTTGTGCTTGAATGGACCCATCTGCACCTCGCGGATGAGTTCAGGTTTGACCTGGGTGTCGCCAAAGACCGCCGGAAGCAATTCGCTAAGGTGGGGCAGGATAATGTTCATCTTGTTGTGGATGGCAGAATTGAGCGTCGTCAGAGCAAGGCGGTGGTTGCCAAGGTCACGGTCACTGAGCATGTTGACCAGAAGCGGAACAATCAGAGGTCTCAACACATCGTTGTAAGTGCCCCGCGAATCTGTAAGAGTGTAACGGAATGCAGATATGACAACACCCCGAATGTTTGGATCGGAGCTGGCGAGGTAGTCCTAAAAAATCGAAGTCAGAAACGGAAAGACACGAGGACAAGGGTTCCATGAAAGCTTACCTGGAAATGCGGGATGTAAGCAACCGGATCAATCAGTGCCAGGCGACCAATGCATTCTGCTCCCACTGCACGATTGTCCTCTTCTTCCGACACCAGAAGGAGAGCCTGCCATAACTTGACAGCGATAGGGGCTACATCAGGGCGAATAATCTCGGGATGCTGGAGTAATTCCTTAACGGAGTGCAAAAGCAAATAGCTTCGAGGGTTTGATTTCGCAAGGCCATCCAAGATGATGGGCATATAAGTCTTCACGTTACCTGCGGCTGCATTTCCGAGAGCAATAGCTGCAGCCAGCCTGACCTTATCAGACTTCGAATCGAAGTGCGCGATAAAAATATCCGGAGTCAAGGAGCACGCGGGACCCATACGAAGACCGATCTCACCAATGATGGCAAGTGCAAGACCTTTCCGTTGAGCATCCTGCGCAGTTTGTAATTCGGTTAAAAAGTCCTCCATCCTAACGCCTAATTTGGGGCCGCCATGGACAAGCAAGGTTCCAATCGCTCTTCCAACCACGGAGGTGTCACCGTTGATACCCACGTCCCGGAGAAGCTTCTGCATTAATTCAGCTCCAGCACCTTCCTCTCCGATAACCTTCACCAGCAGAAGTAATGCCTTGAGCACCGTGCCAACGAGCGGAGCAAGAACAATCGAGCATAAAGCAGAGACCAAGCCTTCATTGACGAGGAGCTGGGCGTTACCGGGTATGAGCTTTGCCAATATAATGAGGGAGGGCGCGAGAAAATGAAAGTCATCAGCGTTGAGTAAAGGTAGAAGGCAGTCCTCCAGCTCCTTCATTGTCTTTCCGTCGTAATGGATCCTTGTCTTTGGGTTCATGGCCAAGCTACGCAAAGTTTCCAGGCTCGCACCACGTAGAACGCGGTCTGACTTGCGCAGCTGGGCCCCAAGTTCTGCAGTCACTTCACTAACCCAGGATGCGCTAACGTCTGTGTCCTTGGTGCAGAGAACAGCTACATCATCCACCGCACGGACAGAGGCAAGACGTGTAGTTTCATTCCTCAAGCGATCTACCAAGACAGAAAGACCCTTTGATCGCCGATCCGATGACAGGAAGTCAGCGCCCTTCTCCCCAGACGTACGTGCCAGAAGGACACCGAAGACATGAATGGCTCGCTGCCGAACTTCAAGGTCGGCACTCGTATCTGTGATACGGGAGAGAATCTCATCGTACAGCTTCTCTAATTGCGACGAGAGATCACGAGAATTTGCAGAGACACGAGGTGGGGTGAGAGCTTTGATGATTTGCTCGACAGCTCCAAGAGCTTCGCTGCTGACCTTGTAGTTCCGATCGTTGATCGCACCGATCACGCCCGGAATCAACGCAATCAGGAAGGGCAAAAGTGCATCGGATGTGTGGGTTTCGGCAACGGCAGCGATGAGACTCAGTGTTTCAGTCTGTAGGGTTCCGGCACTGACAGCGGGGCCAGCGGTTGCAGTCGCGCTGGTGGATGAAGACTTCAGGACATCAGCAATGGGGTCCTCGATCTGCTGCAGATGATCGGCTAGCCCGCCATAGCGCACGAGAGCCAAGCTCTTGAGTAGGACAATGATGGCTTGTTTTAAAGGCACCGAAGCCGACTTCCACATCTTCACCAAACTCTGGACGATAACCGGAACCGATCTGCTTAGCTCGGCCTGAGGACCGGACTTGGGCGACGATGGAGCGATAACTGGCGTGCTGATGGCGGAGGAGGTACCGATGCTGGGTTCAAAGTCGATCATGCTAGCATCGCTATCTTGTCGTCTTCTCTTTCTCGAATTTTTCGATCCTCCCACTGATTCGAGAAACCCATTCGAGGTTATAATCATAGCTCCTTCACTGGTCTTTCGGACAAGAGCAGTCATGGTCGAGACAACCTCAAGCTTCACGCTCTCTTCTCTCTCCTTCTTGAACCGAGCAATGAGAGCGGGAGCAATTTGCTGATACAAAGCCGTATCGTCCAAAGCCCGAGTGCGCCCATAGGTTGAGATCACGGTGTAAAGCAGCTTTGCTGCACAACGTCGAACCTTCCAGCTCATATCATCGATATCACTATAGCCTCCTTCGTCTTCAAAGTCGCCGAATTCGTCGTCTTCCAAGTCGGGCTCCTCGGTTGCGTCATCCTCGGAGCCATCATCCTGAGTGCCTCCCATTTCCTCATCGTCTTCGACGTCGGCCACATTAGGATCGTACTTGAGAAAGCGAAGGGAGGATTTGACAGCGTTGGCTAGGTAAGGTTGCATTTGCTGACTGCAGGAGCTTATGAGGGTTTCCAGCGTCACTAGAGCTGTCTCGCGGAGCTCATCCGCCTGCGGGTCGTGCTCCTCATCGTGGGAATATTCGGACATTGAGTCGGAGGACATCTGCGCAGATGATTGCTTGTACGCTGTATAATGTGATGATGTGCTGTAGCCGAATTGCGAGGAGAACACGAGCGAGCTCGTTGTTGCGATCTACAGCAATACAACTGAAGCTGGAGAGCTTCCCCAAACGATCCCCAGTAGCAGCCCCGCGCTAGTCCCAAAACGCGTCGGAGGCGAGTAGCGCCGAATGCCCGGGCTTGGCATCAAAATGCTACAGAAACCCCGAGGTGCTCACTGCTGTAGAAAGTCGAATAGATCAAGAGACTGAGATGATTTTGATTGTTGCTTTGCTGCCAGAAGAGCTTGTAGTCCACCTTGCTTCCTCGCTTTCGCACGTTTCTTGCTACTTGCGTTGTCGACTGTTTTACTGCTTCGGTCCGCCTCGACAGATTGTGCAGTTGGAGACACGGATTTTGCAGGGGTAGATGTTGTAGACTGAGTAGTGGGAGCAGCAGCGGCTGCAGTGTCAGGCTTGGACGTTATATTAGAACGTGCTGCTGGTTTAACTGTTCTTCGATGGCAACGAAGGCATTTGTAGACCGTAGCTCCGACAGCTGAAGCTTTCTTGGAAGCAGAACTAGAGGATTTTGCTTTTCTCTTTCTAATCTCGATAGTCCTAGTGGTCTCAGGCTTTCTGATACTACCACATGCACCACATGCGAAGTCAAGTTGCCGTTGAGTCAGAGGTTTGAACTCGTCATGAAGCATTCGATTATGGACTGTCAACAAGTGAGCTGCTGTCGAAGGGCTGAGCGAGTCCAGGACGCTGGCAGAGTCCTTGAGAAAATTCAAGCGAGGAGTATGATCACTGATAGGCATATTGTCAAAGTAAAAGCCTTCTTTGGATGTGAGAGGTTATTGTGAATAATCAGCCATAGGGAAAGAAGTAATATTTGTCTGTTCTGTTGTGCCACAGAAAAAGTGACGGAGAACGGGAATCTCAGGAGTCAGAAACCCCAACTAAATCTTCTTCATATCATGGAAAATCATCAGTGAAACATTCACGTCTGAGCAGATCACGTTGCCAGCCTTCTTCAACTCGCATCTCAATCACTCACTTTTCTCTCTCTTCCTCTCTCTTCAGTTTCTGCCTTGCTTTTGCTTTTATGTCCTTCTCCCTTCTTCCTTCTTCCATCTGCCTCTTCCTCTATCTCATTTCGCTTTCTCCAATTATCCCCATCATTGCACGTCTTGAATTACAGCATACGGCGTTTGTCTATCTCAAACTCGTCTCTTCTGACGCGATCCAAAATAATGGAAGCGTCCGCGGCGAACTCTGCCCCGTTCAGGGTCGCTTTCGAAGGCTGCGTAAGTTTCGCCCCCTTTTTCCCTGGAGCCTGCCTACTCATGCTTAAACGATGTTAGGGACACGGCCGACTTCATGACATCTACGACTCTGTCTCAAGAACTGCTACTCGGCGGGGCTGGGATGGTGTCGATCTGGTGGTGATCGGAGGCGACTTTCAGGTAAGAATGATTCATTTATCTCTAGTGTCCGTTCTGACTCTGACTCCAACCCAGGCCGTCCGCAACTCCAACGATCTCGCTTGTATGTCAGTTCCGCAGAAATACAAGGAGATTGGCGACTTTCATGAATATTACAGCGGAAAGAAGGTCGCCCCTTACTTGACTGTCTTCATCGGGGGTAACCATGAAGCAAGCAACTACTTGTTCGAGCTTTACTACGGCGGTTGGGTGGCACCCAACATCTATTATTTGGGAGCAGCAAATGTCATCCGTTGTGGCCCTCTTCGCATTGCAGGCTTGTCTGGCATCTGGAAAGGCTACGACTATCGAAAGCCACATTTTGAGCGTCTTCCCTATAACAATGATGACGTGCAGAGCATTTATCATCTGAGAGAGTTAGATGTACGCAAGCTTCTGCAAATTCGTACTCAGGTCGATCTTGGCTTGTCCCATGACTGGCCCAACCGAGTTGAGCTTTCCGGTGACTACGAGACGCTTTTCGCAAAGAAACGAGGCTTCGGAGAGGATTCTAACAACGGCCGGCTTGGAAGCATTGCCGCCAGATATGTCCTTGATCGTCTGCGCCCTGCCTTCTGGTTCTCAGCCCACTTGCACGTGAAATTTAATGCAGTGGTTCAGCATGAGGACAATTCGCACACAGACTCTCTCGGTCCGACGAGACATATTGCGACTTCACAGAGAGTCCCTTCCAACACATCTACTCTCACAAGCTCTTTTGGGATGGACGGCGCCGTTGTCACCTCGCTCGTACTCGGCGATGAAGACCTGCCGACCGAGCAGGCCCAGGTTCCACACGCTCTTGCTGAGAACAACGGGCATGCCACCACCACCCAGGGGGGAGATCAGGCCCAGGTTCCCCATGATCTTGCTGAGAACAACGGGCATGCCACCGCTACCCATGCGGAAGACGGGCGCCTCGAAGAGCCTTCAAGGGAACTACCTGCCACTCAAGACACGCAACAGAGCAACCCCGTTGGCTTGTCCCGCACCAGCTCACCTCTTAAACGCGTCCACGACGATGCTCACACCCGACTTTCGGCGTGGAATAACTTCCATGCGGTGGCTGCAAGAGACGAAGCAGCGGAAAATGCTCGTCGCTTGGAAGAACCGCAAGATAATTCGGCGTCGGAACTGCCACATAGTCTTACCTGGCGCAAGATAAGCGTTGACGAGGATGATCCGGTGCGAAAGATCACGAAAGTTGAGAAGCCCGCTGACGAGGACGAATCGGAAACCAAGAAGCAAAAGACAGATCATGCCGTGAGCGTTACAAAGAATTCCGACGAGATCCCGCTCGATCTCGATAGCGATTCCGATCAGGAAATATCTACTACGACTGAGAAGGACGCAGTTGTCCCACCCGCCGCTCCAGCTGTTCCTGGCGATGATCACCCAAAGGCTTCAGGCGCCACCCAGCAGGACAAGCCTGAGGTTAGAACTGTAGTCTCTCAAGACGTTCGCAATCTACTCCCTACCAGCTTCTCTCGGCCTGAAGGTTTTGTTTCTCAGGACGTTAGGAACCAACTTCCTGCAAGCTTTTCTCGGGCGGACGGTGCAGTCTCCCAAGATGTTCGCAACCAGCTCCCCTCAAGCTTCGCACATCCTCAAGCCGCCCGAAAGCCCGATCCGTCCCTCAGTGAACCTGTTCCAGAAACAATTACCAACAAGACCACTCGTTTCCTCGCATTGGATAAATGCGAGCCAAAGCGCCATTTCCTCGAACTGCTCGAGCTTCCAATTGTCTCTGATCAGAATGGTACTCAACGTGATCGGCCTTTCCGCCTTGAATATGACAAAGAGTGGTTGGCGATCACTCGCGTCTTCGCCAACGAGCTGCAGCTTGGCGATCCCGACGCTCAACTGCAGCCGGACCGCGGCCAAACATTCTACAAACCCCTTATCGAAGAGGCCGAGCAGTGGGTTGAAGAAAACGTCGTCAAGGCTGGAAAGTTGATGGTTCCAGAGAAGTTCACTCCCACTGCACCTTTCTTCGATCCCAGCGTCCCGATTACTACCGAGCAGCAGCCCCCTGAGTACACCAACCCTCAGACTGCTCAGTTCTGCGAACTCGTCGGAATCGAAAACAAGTTTCACCTTTCTGACGAGGAGCGCCAAGCAAGGGCTGAGGCTGGTCCTCGTCCCAACAGGCCCAGGCCCGAAGGTGGATACCGTGGCCGTCGTAACTTTAACAACAACCGTGGCAACCGTGGTGCTCAGTGGCGTGGAAGGGGAGGAGGTCGCGGTCATCGCGGTGGTGGCAATGACGGTAACCGGTAATCTCGGAGCGTTTCGCGGTGGACATGCTTTTCTTTTCTCTTCTCTCCCGGGCGGATTTGTGCTGATCAAGGACTTTCCCGTCATGTATGAGGGCTCGGTAATGGGATGGCTGTAACGGGCTGCAACCTTCACTGGGCATCTGATTGATGGCTTAGGTGTTTCACTGGGACGGCGTGGCTTTCGGAAGGGATTTACTGGCTTTGTTGTTCATATCCACATGATTTTACGAGAATGGTGTGCAAAATGGCTCCTGTATCTTAATGATAATTTGATGAGTCTCAAAGAAATTTATGTGACGGTCATTGTTATTTCGAAATTGGAGAGCGAAGGTGACTCTGAAAAACATTCGACTAGTACAGGGGACAGCGAGATCACTCAATTTCTTCAATCCGCGGTCTTGCACCCTGTCTATCAGCCATCGGGTCGATGCTCAGACCAGCTATTCTATCACCTAACTCCAACCTCGGTTGGATCTCCTCTGCATCTCTGCCCTGCGCCCCAATGCCCCATAGTAGCGACTTCTCCAGCCACGCTTCCAAGCTCTCAATCAGCACGCGGATATGACCACGAACAATGGTGTCAGTTTCTTTGCTTTCGACGAATGCCAAAAGGCGAAGCATATGGGGGATATTGCCTATTGTAGTGGGACCACCGGTTTCATTCTGATTCTCCCAACGGTTTCGGGTGCTTTCGTCGGAGAGGGAGAAGCTGAATCCCAGTCCTTGGCTTCCTCGGGATTCCCTCGCGGTATCAACTGCTTTGAGGATATCCAGGAGAAGGACGATGCTTGCGCGGCGGAGGATTGCTGATTCAGGTTCAGGCTCTAGGGTGAGAGTGTCGAGCGCGAGATTGACTGCGGATGAGGCTATCGATGGGCCCAGACCCGTGATATTAGTTTGAACCGCAGAAGCCAGGACGGATAGCGCAGATGCCCGAACTCGGAGGTCATCCGGCTCTTCGTCTGGGTGAGTACCTGCGGCCCAGGTTGAGAGGATGTTTGCGAAATGGGCAGCTTGCTCTGGAGTTTCCGCATCGGAATCATCCTCTTCGACGGCCTCGACTTTTGAGCTGGTTGGCGTTGTTGTGATGGTCCATCCGGGAGGCATGGCAGGCTCCTTATTTCGGCGCTCTTCGCGCTCTCTCGCTCGTCTTTCCTTCTCGAGCTCTTCCTTCCGACGCTTGTGCGTCTGCGCTTTGCGTGCTCGCCTTCCTGCAACTGCAATCATACCCTCGCCGAGAATCTTTGCTGTTTCGCCTGTCAATGCCTCTCCGAGATCCTGAACTGTGCGTAGTAAGGCCTCTCCGATTTTGAGCCTCTGGTCGAGACCAATGGTTTCGGTTCTGTCGATGTAGCGGTCCACGAGAGTTTTCACGACAGTGCGTGGGTGCCTCGATGCTAGCGTCCCGATCAACTTGATTGCATTTAGATAAATGAACTCGTCGTCGGCGGCCGATCCAGATGGATCGGTGATAACGGACAAAAGTAGGGTTAAAGTGGAGGGTATGTCTAGAACTGGGGAGGATTTCTTGATGAGATCAGAGAGTAGCGAGAACCCCTCAGCTTGCACGGGTGGGAGATCAGAGTTGAGATTGGCCAATGCTCGGCGATGTGTTTCAAAGTCAGATGTCTGAGCAGGCGATTTTGCCGGTCCACCTTCTTCGGGTGAGGTGATCTGGATCTCCAACAGCATCGACGAGGTGGTCCCTGGCTTGGCAAGAGACGGCGGTAGATGCGGTATAAGCTCATCGAGCACCGACTTCAGATCTTGAAGAACTGGTAACATTCCCTGTGTCACAGAAAACTCGGGGGACGCCAGCACGGTAGACAGTAAACTGAACACAGCCGGCAGTGACTCGGCTGCGTCAGTGCCGGTCACATTCACCTCTTGCCCGTGCTCTTCGTTCGAAACAATGTTTGCCAAAGATGAAAGTGATACCCCTTTGGGGTCTTGAGGTTTGATCTTCTGAGATGCCTTGAGCCTGTTCAATTCGCCTTCGATGACATGCTTTATGAGCTCAAGCACTCGAAGGGGCCGCCGTGAAAGTGTGTCCTTGAAGTTGTCCAGGAGTACTTCTGCCAGCTTTGCGCTTACTAATTTCTGAATGATATCGGTGGAATCATCCGTATCCGAAGGCAACTGCAGTCGGTTCAAGGAGCGCTCTTGTGCTGGTTGGACAAGCCAACTCCGGCTCACGTACAGAAAGATATCGCCAGTCCGTTCTTCGCTACTTGGGTCAGCGCCCAGTAAAGCGACAAAGAGTTTGGCCCGTGATTGCAGCGTATCAACTAGCCGCACAACATTCGATCGTTCCGATTCCGCGCGCTTACGCTTTTCCAACACCAAGTGGTTGTTGGAATCCAGACCATAGGTCCATGTCGCACCACCGTCCCACAGCAGATTATTGATCAGCTTCGTCAAGGGTTGCATTCCGACCGATATACCAAAGTATGTCTGTAAGATTGCCATGACCTTTTCATGAAGCTCTGATTTTTGTTGCTCCAGGGAAAAGCAGGCCAATCCCCAGAGTGGTAGAAGGATGGGATATACAAGTCTCTTCACAAGCCCAGGGTTCGGATGTTGAAGTGTCAGGCTACTCAGTCTTTCGATTGCCAACAACAAGGTTGGTTCAGACACGACTGTCGGACTCTGGAAGTTCTTGCCTGAACTGCCAGACACGTTCATCCACTGCTGCGTGGAAGCATCATGCTCTCCCACAAGCGTCTTGAAGATTGGTTCCACGAAGATTGAGTGACCTATAGTTCCAGGGGCTCCATAAGCTCGCTTACCAAGTATGCCGTTGCCAATAACATATGCCGCGGTCTTCTTGAAGTCGGGATCCTCGCCGTCCAACAATGCTAAAAGCTGCGGAGCAATCCTCGTAAAGTAGGAGTTCGGATCCATCCCTTCCGGTACTGAAGAAAGCAACCGTGATATCTGCATGATGCCTTGTACAGTGAAATGGGGGCCATTTGATAGCTGGGCCTGAGACTCCTGACCCAACGAAGGAGCAAACTGGGAGGCTAAAAAGACGATTGTCTGCAAGACTCCGTCTTCACGTAGGGGCACCCGCGAAAGTTGACTGGACACTAGACTTTTGAACCAGGGCGCAGGATTAGACTGGAGAAAGCTTGACAGTGTTGATAATAGAACCGAGCTGGGTGTCCTGATTCTTGTTAGTGGCGAAGTATGAGCAAGGACTTAGACATACTCATCGATCAATCTAGAAAATATCTCGCGGTACTTTTCTTTCGTATCAAGGTGTGGGATGCTCGGATTATACGCCAAGTCTGCCGCAGCACTGACTAAGTCGCTCAGAATACGACCGCGAATAACGGGCTGTATGCTCGGTCTGCCATCGAAAATGATGTCCGATAGGATATCCATGATGCGCTGAAGAAGGAACTCATGCTGAGGCTTGTCATGCGCAATCTTGTCCTGTTGCTGAGCAATCACGCCAGCAGGCAACACGGATATGACTCTCTGCTGGAGGGGTATGCCTACTCCTGAAGAGAGAGAGGGGTAGATACCTTCGAGAGATATCAGGTCGAGTAGCGCGTGCAGCGCTCTTCTTCTTTTTGCATCCTCCAAAGCAACGTCTTCTGATACATCATCAAGGTGAGGAGAACTGTGGCCCTGATCTACTGGCGTTACGAAGGCAACATGGATGCGAAAGAGTATGACCAAGGCTCTTTCGACAACGATTCTCCTTTTAGAGCCGTCATCTCCAGTCCCAGCAGGTAAATGCTGGCTCAAAATCTCCAGAAGTGATCTCCCGCGAGATTTCTGTATTTCCTCTTGCGGTTAGTCAGCATCAAATTCTAAAATCGGCTCAACTGCTGAGTGGTTGCATGCCTCGTTGAAGGACCGGATTCAAGAAATCGTAAGCATCATCAAAGGCTTCTTTGATATTCGTTGGATCTCCCATTATCTTTCTGTCCTTTCATCCTACTTCGCGATTAACTGCTCGGCTAGCGTTTGTCATGAGATCACGTTCCACTTAATTGGCGGGTTGCGGAAGATGAATAGTATCACCACGTGACTTTTGTTATCTCCTGCAGATGAACTGTATTCTAGCCGAATGTAGTTTAGCGCCACTGGTCCTGATCTATAAAGTATCCCTGATCTACGAGAGAGGTACATATCTGTTGACATTTCCGGTAGACACACATGAAGCCTTCCGTGTCATTTACTGTCTCCTTGACTTTGTCATCTTCAGGCAGGATGGGTACATCTATACCAGTAAAGCATACTCCATTGAAGTATCTCTCTCTCCGCTTTCTCTTCTCTCTGCCATTTCCGAGTCTATTTCCACACTTTAGTGTAGCATATTTTTATATACAATCGTGCACACTTGGACCCTGTAGCTTGAACATCGCACCTTCGCGCGGAGTCAGCTTTCATTGATTCAGCCTATCCCTCTGTACGATTCTCCTCGGACGATCCTCTTTCTTATCCGGCAGATCAGATAGCCTTTCACTCTCAACATGATTCAGTCTGACAATTCGGATTGTCGCATACTCTGTCGCCAGCGCCCTTTTGGTCTATGCAATTGTGGCGAGATATTCAACGCACTGACATACAGACGACAGTTTCAAGCAAGGTGACCCCATCTTCCACGCATAGCACTTATGAGTATCATGTGCCATGAATGATAGATTAACGTTGGTATTTGCGATAATCAAAAGTGCACTGTAGAGAAAAAAGTACAATCGCCATCTGACTTGGAAAAATTTCGAAGGAAGTGTTCACGCCCTAGAGCATACATGCCAAAGACCGTCCTAACCTCTGGAAGGACAGCACGCTCTATGCTATCTGCAAGCATGGTGATATGTACATCTGTATATCCATAGAGCACGCTTACGGCCTCGTGCTCGAGTTCGAGCTCTAGTTCGAGTTCTTCCATGCCAAAACCCAACAGTGAACCATCTTTCTCCCAAAAGATTTCCAAATGGACACTCAGCTATACCATGTACTATATGAGTCAGATAGCTGTCAAACGGGATTTGAATCTGGTTTGAAGTTCCATAACTTCAAGACTCGAGATTCCAAAGCTTGAGTCGAAGTTCCTCTCAAATCTTCCGTACATTCACCAGCGTCAGTATATTCACTGCCATGTTCGTCTTCTTGATCAGAGTCATAGACCTCTTTGTCTCTCATCATGGCTGCTAGATCCTCTGCGTTGGCTGTATCATCATCGATCCGGTCACTTTCTTCATCATGCTCTTGGACGTCGTCCTCACATATTCATTTGGTTTCGTCAGAGGCAACAAGCTCGATCTGAGCAACTGCTCATCGACGTTACCGCCACAGTCTTGTAGCATGTCTTTCAAGACTTCTACTTCATAAGTCGGGAAACAAGCAACTAGGTTGGCTAGCTTCCGGTCAATGTCAGTAGAACAAGGGTCTGTGATCCCCTCAATTTCCACAACGTCCAGACCTCTCTGGCCGTCAAGCATGCTAATGGCGGCGGAGACATCATTGCCATTGACCTGAAGTACCTGACGAAGATTGTCGACATTATAGTCAGGGAAGCTCGCTACCAAGCGAGCAAGCTTTCTGTCAAGATTATCATTTGAATCCATTCCGCCACTTGCAGTCATTGCCGGCCCTCCGCATCCTATGGCTGATAGAAGCAATGCTCCGGTGGCCTGCGACCCATAGACTTAGGGAGAGAATCCCATAATCCTCATTGTAACCTAACTTGACGACGAGACCCCACCTCTTTCGCAGGGGAATATCCGCGCCCTTGTCAGTTTTTTTGAGGGCCGGTTTTCTTGGGACGAGGACTCAGAATTGGTGAGGGCGGTATCCGTCCAGTTGACGGGATAGATGTACCAGAACCTATGGACTTGGGGGGCAGAGCCACACTCTCCACATTGTCCTCGTCGTCATCATCATTGACTCTGGGGACCAGAGCTCGCTTGGCGGTACTATGCGCTTGACGGCTTCCTGGAACTTGATCCTCTTGGTTGGAGGGTTCAGGGACGAGGCGCCTTATCGTCTTTCTGGATTGATTTCCTCAGTATCGTCCGAGGCCGAAGAGCACCTTTTTGCGCCACTTACTGACCTGATCTCTTGTCCAGCAAGAGAAGAAGTTCCTTGGTTAATGAGACCAGGAGTAACATGACTGACCCGAGTAGAGACACCACTGGGCACTGCATCTTGTAAACGATTGTCTCGAATGAGTGAGACGGAGCTATCGTTCTGTAGGACAGAACGCCGAGAAGGTCCCTGACACTTAGGCCACTCTGCCTTTTAAAGGATTCCATAATAGACAGTTGGGTTGGCGCCAACTGCCTCTCTTCTGAGGGAATTGGTACTAGACCTTTTCCCGGCGGCCTTCTTTCCTTTGATAATAGTCTTTCGGGCCATTGTCAAAGGAGAAAAAAAAAAGAAAGGGAGAAGAAAAAAAAGAATAAAATTCAATAATCAGATGAAAAAAAAGGGATTAAAGTTCTAGCATGGTTCGAGGTAGCTCGTATCTGGGGACTCATTGAAGCTGTTAGATGCAAAGTATAACAGACTAGTAGTTGTTGGAGATGGATTACCTTAATGAACTCGTACAGCTCAACCGCATGTGGTTCTGGCACCTCGAGTGATGTCTTAAAGACGAGATTCCAGGTTCAGCCGCCGCAGCAAGGAAGCATCGACTGTATTTCTCTCGTATCAGCCTGATGCTATATAAGTCAGCAAAGGGACTGACATACTGTAGACTTATATCCCAAAATAATACCATAGATGTGATTCTCTGAGTAGTGTTGTGGGGTAGGGAGAGGGAGGTATACGGAGACAGGACATGGAGTTTTGATGGAGCTATCTTATTCACTTTACTGCCAGATATCTACTATTGGTGAATGCCGCTGGACTCAATGATGTACTGCCTAGTGAATGCAGCATAGCTTTATTGCCTCCTGTAATACATTCTTAAAATCAATGTTGAATTCAAGTTATGTGGAAAGTGAATGCATTAGCAGTGCAGGCTTTCCTGAAGCTGATCATCATGCTTTTCTGATATGAATACAAATTAAATAATGTCCCTTTGACTGGAGTGTAAGACTGTTATGGGGCCGCATGTGGCCGAGGGGCTTGCTAGTACATACCTTAAGTGTATTCTCGGCTGATGATTCCAATGGAAGGACCTTTGGATAATAGTTGCGCAGAAAGACAGAAAAAGATGCGATGACTCCTCCCTGCCTTTGTTGGATACTCTTTCAATGCCTTTCTTGTATTTGATTCTACTCTCCTTTTAACTACAATGGCTCGGCCAACGCTGCTTTGTCTCATTTGACGCTATTTTCTCATCTGTCCATGTGAAAATGGCCATATAGCATCGCATGCGTTATGTAAAAGATCCTCCAGCAAGGCTATCCACACTTTTTCAATCATACCTATTCTCTTCTCTATAGGAAGTCTTTCTATAATGGCCCATGATACTTATAATGGTAAGACCCCTCTCTTGTGTGCTTATCTTCATCGGAATTCCATGGGCATTAGAGGCCGTGAAGGGGCTTCGAAGAGACCGGCTCAGATAACATGTGGTACTCAACATTGTGAAAGCCTCGCTGTTCCAGAAAAGTTAGCTCCCAAGACTAACATGCAAAGAATAGAAGAAGCATGAGTATATCTTACAATGGTACAATGATCATCGGTGAGGTACCCATTCACATAACAAATGCCGGTGTAGTCCCACGTGCTATGCCATGGTTAGACACTGGTATTCAAGAATTTGCATTGCCTTCGCAGTCAAGAGTGTATGGATGAATACTATACCAATTATCGTTATAGCAGTCTCCCCGTTTATAACACAGAAAGAATACATTCTCACCCGGGCTATAGGTGCGGACCACTTTGGAGTCAAGGTGCGGCCCTGCTCGGCAGTTCACTTGCGTATTAGAAACGATTCTTGGCTTTAGGATGACAGATGCCATAGATTTTTATCACTTTGTAAATGTGGGAATGATTTGCTCCAACGATATTCCGTAACAATTCAAGGCTCAGGGTCGGTGTCAACCCGAAGGAAGTGATCGAGTTGTTCCACCCATCCTTAGTAAACGCCTAAGAAATTGTCGAATGCTAAGTTGTTACATATTGTTAGTGCAACAACATAACTGAAGTAGAAAATACGTACTTATTCCGACTCTGCTCTAAAAGAGGTCCGCTTCAGCACCGTTGATAACATGTTGATAGCCCATTCCACGATTAAGCGGTTGATCCACCATTGATTCTGCTCATTGACAGGGGCATCGTTGGCAACGTTCTGTAACACCATCGACCGGGGGCGGCTGCGTTCTCGCAGTCTTTCCCGTGCATGCTGGGGCTTGGTAAGTCGAAGTGAGATAATCCAGTTCTGATAATACGTACTGCTAGTAGCTCTTCATACAGGATCCGAGCAGCTTCGACCTCTGGACAATCTCTTTGTTTGTGTCCGATCTCCCGCAAGTCCAGCAGGTGACCGTACGGCGAGTGTACGTAGGTAATGTATAGGACTATTCTCTTGCTGAATTGGCCCGGCCATCACGGCCTCGGGCTCGTTGGCGTTCTCGCAGTCTTTCTCGTGTTTGCTGGGCTTGGTAAGTCGAAGTGAGATAATCCAGTTCTGATAATACGTACTGCGAGGAGCTGCTCGTAGAGCAAGAGGGCAGCAGCAATCTCGGGACATTCTGCTTGGACATGGCCACGTTCGTTAGGGTCCAACGCGGCATGGAACCTGGGCAGTCTCTGCCTACATACAAGTACTGCCATTGCAGAGTTGTAAACAGGGCAGTTTATTGCAATCTGTCCCCTATTTGACCAATTGTTAGTGTTCATACATCACTTTAAGAAAGAAAACAGACCGCCAATGGACAAATCCCAGTATGTCCGCCCTTGCAGGACGCGACGCGGGGATGGGTCCGTCACTCAGAGTGATATTCGACATTCTGTCTGTAGATTTGGATGGTACTTTGAGGTCTATTGCAAGATCGCTGGTTATCTCAAGAGATGACACGATTGTGGTCTGAATGACTGGATAAATCGTCTTCATGGACTGTAAGGGGAGGCAGTTTGTTAGTTTTCATACACAAGTAGCACGACTTCGGAAATGGAAACAGACCGCCAATTATGCGACAAATTCTTTCTCGCAAACTGATTTTGTTTTAATATGGGCAGCCGCATCGTCCAATATATGCCGAATTCTTCGCCTTCTTCGCTCTCTGAGCCCCAGGCTGCGACGAACTCTTCTTCAAGGTCATACTCCCACTCAGTGCTCATCGCTAAATGAGCCTCTCCAAAACATCAAGCTTTCCCAAGACCCTTGTCTATCTTGGTCTCGGTGGACAGGTTCAAGCTTTGCCAGGCTCTCCTTCACCAGCA
The DNA here is from genome assembly GCA_011319215.2 of Scortechinia acanthostroma. Lineage (NCBI taxonomy): Eukaryota > Fungi > Ascomycota > Sordariomycetes > Coronophorales > Scortechiniaceae > Scortechinia > Scortechinia acanthostroma. Next base: position 205,880 of record JAABUG020000004.1, read on the forward strand.
ACCCGTTGAATTCATACCTGGAGGTACGTGTTTGACCGTGATCGCCGGGATAAGGTCTACTTGCGATGACATCTCACCACCGAGTGTGAACTCAAGACATCTTCGCCATGGCATTCTCCGCGCAGCCAGTTCCGTCCGTTGAGACGACGCAAGACAAGTTCTGCACAAGGCAATCATCACCACCATAAATCTGGTGGTAATGTATGATTAGCTCCAGGAAGTGGTAATCAATCATCACCTCCAGGGCGTTCCATCCCAGTCCACCAAATTGGACCTGCGTATGGAACTGGTCCATTGGATTCCATTGTCCAAGTATGTTCAGCCTGTATGTGTCCCCGTCGAGTAGTTTTTCAATTGTGTTCCAAAGCTCGCATCGATACTAGCGCCATTTCGTGCTGCAGGCGTACCAAAACCCCCCGTAATACACTAAGAGTTCGACAATATAATGTTAGAGTCGACTGTTGCATGATGATAAATGATAAACTTACATGATATGATTGCAGCCTGCTCCAAGCAAAACACCACCCCCCACCCTCGCGCTCGGCCAGTTGGAGGAGCTCTTTGGCTTTGGGATCGGGGCAGCCTCGGCGCGGGCCTCTTGCACTGCATGCATGTTCAGGAAGAGCAATGACTCTCGTTTTGGCATTGGAACGCTCCCGGTCAGTTGGGAAAGCTCTTCCTCTTTCGGATTAGGGCAGTCACTCCCATGTGCGGCCCTCTTGCACCGCATGCATGTTTGAGAGTAGTCATGACTGCACATGTATAGGAGGACATGATATCCACATGGATTGAAAACGTGCCCGGTCGCCCTGTACACTCGCAGTATTCGAGGGCTCACCATCGATTGCAATAACCCTTGTTTCCGAATCTAGAGCAGGAGATATCTGAATAATCGATACAATGCGGGTCGCTAAAGTAAATGGCCTTCTCCTCAAACTCCTAATAAAGTTCGTCCTAACCTTCGCCCTAAAGAACGAAAAGAAGAACAAAAATGTGTTCTCAGCTTTAGTGGGTAAAGCCTCTCATAGGTACTGGCTTCATTAACGTAACTGTGCTGGTGTTAGTGATTCTGCAGATGTGAGTGTTGGAAGAAGGGAAGTATTCATACCCTTAAATCTCAGTCCATAATCTCTATGCAGCAATAACTTTGGGGCAGTTGCAAATATATAAGATGGTGGCCACACGCACTTCAGGACAATCTGTCACCACTTGGCCCCTGCGGTGGCATACGCAACATGGCATTGCGGATGTAGCTGATTGATGTATGAGGAAAACTGATCTTTGCAATGAATCTGACCACTTGTTAGTCTTCAAACATGACTCTGAAAATGGAATCAGACTGCCAATGACGCAGAGATGGAGTAAGATGTCACTTACGTTGGTATAAGCTAAGAACAACCATGCTTCCGGAGAACAAGAAAAAGAAAGGCCCGTTTCTGCCTGAGCCTCCTCGTAGGGCTCAGAGAGCATATCAGTTATTTCAATGACCTCCAACATCGGCAACTGAAGAGTATCAACGATGCCCTTATCTTCCTCAGGCGATGGCCAAAATAGCTCAATGTTGATCCGTACATTGGGCAGGGTACCTGAACTCGGATCGCTCGCCGATCCAAGAGCGTCGAAGCAAGCTCGAACAGAAACGGCTGCGGAAGCCTTGCTTCCTAACATAGAGCCATGTATTTTGTGCACTATTTGGTCCATCAGCAGGCGTATTGGAGCGGACTCGTTTGTGCGGTTGAATGCATACTGTATCTTCAGTGGATATGCTATAGAATCGTCCCCTGTATGGGAATTATTCCATGCCGAGTAAAATGATTTGCAGGTCAAGATCACGTTGCGTAACTGAGAAAAGTTCCCGAGGTTTGCAAAGATGAGGCCGATGACCTCGCAAGGGAGAGAGCTTATCAACTCCATGGTAGACGATACACGATGACCACGACGACCAGCGACTATAGGCACAGCAGAGCCCATGTTGCGGGATCTGTTGTCACAGCAGCCGCGCATGTTAGCTACACACCCTTTTCTAAACAGTGAGAATGTATACTTACATGGTTGGCCATGCTGAGTGCCGCTAACACTGAGGTTGTCCGCCTCCTGCCTCTGAGTAGGCCTTAGGAAATTTCAAATAGCCTGTTCTTGTGATCAACGTACAGCAGCGACGGGCGGGTGTCGCGAGGCATGTAGAGGAGACGTCTGATAGGAATGAGAATAGGTATTAGAGCTGCGAAAAGCAGTGAGCTGACTGTCGTAGAATCGGGTGTAGCAATTGAGGCTTGAACACGTTTATCAGTCAGCACCTATTATTCTTTAATACATCATTGGCGGGTTGCAAGGCAAAGACTACCTCTTTCTTTCTTCAGGTACAAAACCTTCGTTTTGTCTAGGGCTGTCTGTATTATCGGTCTGTCGCAGAATGACCA
>JAABUG020000004.1:208399-257718 GCA_011319215.2 Scortechinia acanthostroma
ATTCCGACTTTGTCAGAGCATTCAAAGCTGGAATTTATCAGGGAGATCGGATTCACACATATGCGCATTCTCGAGGGTGTGCAGTCGCTCCTTCAACTGAGTGGCTGCGTATCCAAGCTTTGCAAAATCAACATGAAGCCCCAACTGTTTGAGCTTCCGAAGGCCTGATATCCACGAAAAGCATTTTCATAGGACATTACACGGTGTTACGGCGTTTCAATGACTGAGTAAAGTCTGAGCCTGTTTGCTTTATCCAAGGAGCCGAACTGGTCATTCGAATCAATGCATCCACAGAAATCATATGGTATTTCTTCCTACAATTTGAATCCAATTAGATCTTCATATGTGTTCAATAAGCACAGCATGCTGAATACACTAGCGGCGCCCAACCCAAACTGGCGGCTTACAGATACGCCAGCCTATTGCGGATCCCTAGAGGACTATGAGGCATGATGTAGCTCGGCCGAACCAGGACTACTCCAGAACCGGTGTAACAGGCATTTTGGCACCCTCAGGTGGCCTGTTGTTTTTCTTAAACTCATCGCACATTTGCTCAAACGTCACCCATTCCACACCCTCGTGTTTGTTGATATGCTCGATGATCCTGTACTCTAGTCAGCCTGAGAACTCTCGCATAGACTTGGGCAGCAACAGACTTACCTCTCATGCATGAGAAGGACATGCGGCCGTCCTGAAACGTCGGGATGGATCGTCATCGGAAAGATAAAGTTGTCATACTCGCGGTAGAAGTAGTCAAAATGGTCCTGGAACAGTATCAGTTCAGCCCGCATGGACAGTGACAACCTAATCTGGCGTCGGTCACAGGTAAACAGACCTTCCAAATATCCTCAATGTCCCTCGGATTCACCCATCCATGACTGTTAGGCGCACTCTTGATGAACATCATCGGCGGCAAGTCGTCAATGTACCAATTGCCCGGGATTTCCACCAGTCCAGTATCCTGGCCCCGGACAAGCGGCTTCATCCAGGTCTCCGCCTTCTGGCTATAGTCAATCTTAGTCCAAGTATCCCCCGTCCGAAGCCAGTACATCTGGCAATCATGATGAGACATGGAATGATCGTATTCAATCCCGTACGCAAGCAGAAGATCCGCCATCTCCTTACTCGTCTCCCACCACGGCGCCACGATGCCGCGAGGCGGCTTGCCGCAAAAATCCACCAGCATGCGGTACGTCTTGTCCAAAACGTCCCTTTGCTGCTCGGGCGTCATATCGCTGGGGTTCTCGTGGCTGTAGCCGTGTAAGCCGATCTCGTGCCCTGCGTCTCGCACTTGGGCGCATTCTTCGGGGAACGTCTCCAGGGAGTGCCCCGGGATGAACCAGGTGGCTTTGATGTTGTATTTCTCGAAGAGTTTCAGGAGACGTGGGGTTCCCACGTGTCCAGCGAAGAGTCCTAAGAAGTGCGGTGAGATTTGTGTTTGTCTTGTATGGTGGATTCGCAGTGTCGTATCTTACCTCGACTGATATCGTTCGAGCTGTCCTCGCCGCCGTAGGACCCCAGCCAACCCGCAACAGCATCAATATCCACACCGTAGGCGACCAAGACACGTTTCTTGCCCATAATGCTGATTTAACTACTGGATTTGCAACAAGAGGTTTATGATGGAGACTAGACTGCTTGGATCAAGTCTGCGCCGCGTTATATATGGCGAACCTAACCTGCTCCACCTGGCTCGATATCAAGTCAGCCAAATTGGAGTAGCATTTCGAAGTATGATAGGACAAGATAAGGAATCGCTTCATATCTCCGCATATTCTGTTATCAGTCCATTGACCCTGGAATTACGACGTACCTTCTTGATAGGAATGCAATTGGGGATTGATAAGACCTCTACCTTCGGTGTCCACAAGTATCGTTGAGTACAATGACCTATACGGCCCTTGAAATAGGAATCTTGAGCTGGTCATGCCCTCTTGATTCAAATGCAGATGCAGATGCAGATAGCCAAGGGTGGGGTGGCCTCCCTGTAATCAACGATACTCGGCAAGAAGTCCATGAGGGGAAGAGTTGGAGTAGGGACCAGCACAACCCCAAATTCGAAGGTCATGGGGGTCCAAAGCGTGGGGTCCGAGCAAGCTAAAGAATCCGGCCTCTCTAGAGTTGAGATGCGTTTGTAAAAGTACCAGGGGATGATGATTACAAGAATTGTATGTCAGCTTCCTCCATGCACTCTAGATCAAATCCTACGGATATAGCTAGACTAGATCGCTACGTTGGTTGCTGGCCCCAAATCTTCTCTATAACCGTTGCCGCTCCCAATACCTTCTCTTCTTCGAGTTTTTTCCCAATGATCTGAAGATTTATCGGGTGGCTGTCCATCGTCAGCGGGTCATAGAGGCCCCAATTCCACTCGTCCAGCTCGTTCCTGGGGCGATAGAGTTTGTCTGGCAATCCGTCTTTGTCTGCTCTCACTTGATCGACAGGAAATGTGACTGCAGGGTAGTCGAGTAGATTCCAGATCTTGGTGTAACCTACCCAACGCACACTGCGATGGGGGACGGCCGAATGTGGCATTGTCGGACTAAGGAGGACATCGACTGGCTTCCCCGACGGGGACCGAACGGCATTCCACTTGTCAAGATACCTCTTTTGAAGTGTAGTTTTTTGCTTGTTGAGTTGCCAGTATTCATAGACGGAGATTGCCTTGCCACGGTTGACCAGAGCTTCAACGTGAGGGACATAAGGTTCCCCGGCGACCTCTACGTCGCGCCGAATATCCTCACATCCGTCAGCGGTATAGTATTGATCCATGAGCTCGATATAGGCGGCATGATCCGATGCGTCCCAGACCACGACCTCATGACCATGAGCTTCCAACTTAGCAGATAGCTCGCGGAGGGCTCTCTCGACAGGGGGTTGTACTTTCACAACTCCATCGTCCAGAATCAGACCGACGACAAGAGGCCTGGATAGGGCATCTTGAAAGCCATCCTCATTCCAGGGGAGAGGAACGCATTTCGGGTCTAAGGTCCACGGTTTAGCGTTTGCAAATACGCGACAGACATAAGAGAGTGACGAGAGGTCTCGTGCCATAGGACCTATAGACGAGGGAACATGTTCTTGACCCTCGGTCGAGACGGGAACGCCGTAGTAGGGAAATCGACTGCTCTATCATAGAATTAGTCTGAACTATTCACCGGTATCAAGGCTCGTAGAACATACACTTGGTTTGAAACCATAAAGACCGTTGATACTCTGGGGAATCCTGATACTTCCTCCAATGTCTGTTCCAAACCCCAGAACCGAGCCATGCAGAGCTAGCAAAGCTCCTTCACCCCCTGTCGAGCCACCAGGAGTGAAAAGAGGATTCCGTGGGTTGACCGTTAGACCCCAGAGCGGGTTCTCAGTTTCGGCCCACTGAAAACAAGGTTAGTTCGCCCATACCTCTGGCTATGGTCTGCAGCTGATACGGACCATAATGCTCTGCGGTAAGTTTGTCTTTCCGAGGATAACAGCACCCATGCTTTTCAACATCTCAACAAGGACTGCATTGTCGGTAGCTGGAGCAAACGAACGGCCTACATAGCCTAAAGTCGTATCGACTCCTTTGACATTGAATTGATCCTTGAGAGTGACAGGAATGCCGTGAAGGGGCCCCGCGAGTTGACGTTTTTCTCTAAACAGCCGGTCCAGCCGTCTAGCCTGTTCAAGCGCATCTTCGAAAACAACTTCTGTCAGGCAGTTGGTCTAAGGATGTGATGTGAGCTCAACCTCACGAGACACTCTTCGAGCACAACTCGAGACTCACAAGCTGATGCGCAATCGTGGCTCTGACCAATTCGAGTTATCAGTTCATCGTTCTGGGCCGCAGGGGCTTGCGTTGAAGTTACCTTTTGATATAAGCGAGGATGACCTGTTCCGCAGTATATCGGCCCCGTTTCAAACATTCGAGGAGGATAGGAACGCTGTCAATGTCCGTAATCTCCTGGATGGTAGGATCGTAATGTATACAGGTACGGTGATGCACATTTTGAATTCGAGGTGGTCGCTGTCCAACATCGCTGGTCATATATGGCTCTAGAGCCCGATCTCGCAAGGCGCGTTTCTGAGCCACTGTTTGCTCCCATGTCTGGACGCTGCCCATTCTTCTGTTGGATCTACCAAAAACCGACTTGCGCTGTTCCAGGATCGAAATGCTAGGCTAGAAGCATGGATAGGGGAGTCCACGTTTCGAGCCCCATACTTAAATAGCTAAAACGGTTATCTGTGACATGTCATGTCGGTTATCAGTCCGTATCTAAACGACTCACAGCCTCGTGGAGATAGCTCTAGGTCAGACGCGGGGTAGGCAGTTAGAGGGGGTTTGATTGCCGAACGATTGGAGACTTGGAGACGTTGGAGTATCTCGAAAAACGTATGGATTTATCATGCATTTTGATCGATTAATTTTAATTAATGATCATTATTTTGATTGGTGATGACGGACGATGATGATGGTGGTGATGAACTCGCTGGATGGGCTGGAAAATAGTTCCTCACCCAAGTTACTCAACACCTCAGGAATCCACCCAATCAAAACCTTAAGTTTCAGGTATCTAAGCTCACTCCTGCCGATGAATAGGTAAGAACCTTACAATAAAAAATGACAATAATTATGCTGCTCCCAATAAGATGACAAAAGAAGAAGCAAAACCCAGGGACTAAATCAACCTAGTCTGATCCTGGGACGATCCAGTATCCACCGAACATCAACGGTCGACCAAACTCCCTTTTCCTCCCGCCCTCCTCTTTTCTGGAATCCATCACAGCCTCGATCAGATGGCACAGACAACGGGGCAAAGGGGCTCAGTAAGGCGTGTACCTAACTAATTACTACTAGGTAGCCACCAGTGACTGACCACGGTGCCCACTGGCAGTCCCACTGCCTCCCCCCAGAATATCCGCTCGCTCTTCATCCCATCTCTGCTTTGATGATCATTTGTCATTATCATTTATCCCCGTTGAGCTCAGCACAATCCCTCATAATTATTCCGTTCCATTCAGTTGTACAGACAGACTTTACTCCTCGTCCCATCATTATCTCCACTCCACCACTCCACCCACAATATGCCACCATGAACCCGAGTCCTACCAATAATGCCGTGAAGAAAACGTCGGTCCGGAGAGCTTGTGATAATTGCCGACTGCGTAAGATAAAAGCAAGTTGACTGACCCCTCTCATTTTCCCCTCTAGTCCTGTTCCTGATGATCATCAATCCATAAGGAGTAATTCTGCCGAAGAGGAGGCCGTTATGCTAATCTGCTTAGGATCATACAGTGTAGTCTTTCGCAACCATGTCGCGCGTGTTCTCAGATGGGATTTGAATGCCTCTTCTTACAGCCCCAGAAAAAGCGGGGGCCAACTGGCAAGTGAGTTTGATCCATTATTTGCTTGCTTATGCTCGGATATTCTATATTTGAGAATCCGTCCAGCTCTAATCGTCTGCACATTTTTTGACGCTTGCCAAACAGTCGTGTGTCCCAAATTCGTCAACAGCAACAGCAACAGACTCAGCTGCTACGTAAGAGTTCTCAAGCGTCTCTTCCGGACGCTTTTCCGTATCAGAGGCCGGCTCCCTCTCGGGAGACGGGGCAACATGGGATTGCCCCATCGGTGCAAAATCCCACTCATTGGCCTATCCATCAGGGTGAGGATGCCTCGGTGCCTACCGACATAGTACCGTCGCGTACAAACACATCGATTGGGCCGTCGTGGCCCGCTACAGATACCTCGTCGGTAGATTCTCAGACCAACTCCGCCATCAGTTGGAATGAGCGGAACGATGTTGAGTATTGGCTCCCCGACAACTTAGATGCTCAGGTGCCTGTATTCGAGTTTCCAGGAAGCAATATTTACCTAAAGACGTCGCTGCCGTCAATCATTCAAGCGGAGCAGGATGCTCCTGGCTTGCAACCTCATCATGTGGACGCTTCAAACTTGGCTCTTTCTACCATGGGGGTCATGCAAAGCGCGCCCGCGCCCGCGCCCGTTCCGATGAGAACGACATGGCCGTCATCGATCGCCGAGGCCAACATGATCCCTTGGATTGAGGTCTACTTCGACCGCTTGCACCCGACTCTGCCTGTGCTGAGCAGATCTTCCTTGTTCATTCGCATGCTGGCCCAAGAGCATCGTAGAAACCCACAGTTTGGTGCCATGCTACTGTCGTTATGCGCCTTCTCCCTGACGCAACCGATCGAGCTTGACGAACGGCCGACTACCTCGTCCCGAGCCAGCCAGGCCAGATCGATGATGAACGAGGCGACTAAAATGCGGAGCTGCTCTGACTTTGGGGAACATCCAACCATCGAAGCCGTTCTCACCAGCTTTTTCCTGTTTGGATGTCTTTTCGGCAGCAACCAGCACAATGCTGCATGGCTTCGACTGCGAGAGGCTCTAGACCTTGCAGCGACGATGGGCTTGAACAACCCTGACTCATATCGGGATTTGCCGAACGAGGAAAGAGGCCAACGATTACGGACCTATCTGGTCTTGTCTATCACAGAAAGGTATGAGCTTCAACCAGCTAGGTGTGCCGAACCGATACATGCTAACAAAATCTCCAAAGAGCCTATGCATTGCAACGGCGACATTCCATCACCTTTTGGGGAAGACCGGGGTTCACCATGCGTTCTGTCCACGACTTCATCCACAATGCAACACACAGCGTTGTTTCCGGCATCATAGTCCACAACGAGAAAGATGCAGAGGGAATGCTGGGTCTGGCCCGTTTAATGGAGTTGTTCGATGCCATTGACGAGGAGGTCGTGGATTGTTGGAATCAGCGCTGCAACGTCAGTTCAGGCTATTGTGAGACTCTCACCGAGGAGAAAGCCTTGTCCATCCATCAAAATCTCAGCAGAGTCTGCGAGTCCGAGCGATACAAGGGCTATGACTGGTTTCAACGCAGCAAGTCGGCCCCGGGTCAAGCCCAGAGCGTCCAACCGACAATCAGTATGCGGGAGACACAGTGTGCCGATGTGTTTATCACGAAGAAATGGCTCCAGAATCGGGTGTGGGTGCTATGCTCCACTCATGGTCTCCTAAGACCCGTTTCAGATCGCCCGGAGCTGTCCTTCGAATACGCCATCGCGGTTGCTATGGACACCTTGAAGATATGTCAGTCACTGCGTCTTAGCTCGATGGAAGCCCATGGAATTGGCCTTGTGAGTACCGTTCGTCGAAGGAAAAGCTATTTTGATTCTCGCTTTACTCACGCGCGCACATAGGTTGAGAAGCTGTATGACATTGCGGTTAGTGCAATTGGAATCTCTTCCAATGTCCGCCAGCCTCTTGGTGAACAATCGACGGCCTCGGCGGCTGGCTCCATGGCAGGACCAGGAGTTCTGCCCTCTGGAAGCCTTGTGGGAGTGATGTCTCCAAACACAGCAACCGTGCCGTCTACTCAGTCATTAGTAGAGGATTTTATGCTGCTTATGAATACGCTCCGCGGTGGCAATCACCCGTATCTGGAGAAATTCAAGGCTTACCTGGCTTCTTTGCACATCGTTGGGGTTGGATGCAGCAACTGGGTGCAGCCGTGATGTTGTACATAATAGCTCAGCCGACCCCAGTCCCGGAACCGACTTCAGCTCGCGTGGATATCTGAGCTCGCACATCTTTGATATTGTATTTTTCGGGTTCAGGCGGACTCTTACGGGGGGTTATTTACCATGTATTCTACACACATATCCATAGCAGAACTGTCCCAGGGATGTACAGCATCTTGGGAACAGATAACATACTGATCAATACCTGCCCTGGATGATCAATGTGACCTGAGGAACACCTTCGCTTGTAGATCCGCTTGTGGATTTACCCTTCCTGTGGCCTTCAAACGGGTTGACAGGACCCCAGCTCAACGCGGGAACTTTCATATGGTACATACATGGATCCCTACTGACTTATTCTTTCTTCTCAGGCATGGGAAGAATAATGATGCAAGCAACTATGCATACAAGCCTGCAAATACCAAGTACGCCTTGTGTCCACGAAATTAGCTGCATTGGCGGATACTATGCGGCACCACCTTTTCTTTTGGCTCTACTCCGCATTGACAGCTCAGTCCTCCACGAGGCCTGGATGAGATCCGCGGCCCTGGTTTCATGATGTTCGGCGTAAGTCTGGTCTTGTGTGTACGGAGTTACTCCGTACTCGGCCGAAGATCGAGAGTCGAAACACAACCCTTGTCTCACTGAAGGCTTGATCCAGGTTGAGATAGCTTAAAACGACCGAGCTCTCAAGTCTCAACTTGCAGGAATTGACTTGCTCCGCTGACTCTCCTAAATCCTGAATCCTCATGCCGTTCGAGGACTCGGTCATTGGATAGCAGTGAGCACAAATGAGCACAATATCTCCGACTCTAAGCTCAGTTCTCTGGTCTATCTGGAGTTCGTCTTCCTCCTCGATCCTTTGACCGTATGATTTTCCTTGATATTGCCAGATACAGCTTTTGCGGAGAACCAAAAGTATAGCAGGATTTCTCCGACGACTCTCCGCATCATTCCGAGATAATCCCGTAAGCGATTGACTTTCTGACAGTGAAATATCACTTATCATCATCTCAGCTTCATGCTCGTGGTTAATTGGCGAATCGGTCTCCATCTCTCGTGCCTGCGTATTGAATAAAGTGGATGAGAGTTCCTACTACTGCGTTGCCTCGAACAGGATGGACAGTTCTGTAATGACTGTTACAGCATCATTGAATCATGTCCGGTGACCGTCTATCTACACCCTATCTCGAATTTAAACTCTGTTCAGCACGACGTGGTTCTCTAGAGCCAGTTTTGTGCTGGATCTGCAAAGACAACGGTCTATAACCCAGCCGATATGCATATCCTTCCAGGATCCCATTCCCAGCACGCGGCGGTGTTGGGCAACAGTGGAACTCAAATCCGCCATGTCCATTGCGATCCAGAACAGAAAGCCAAGACTCAGCGGCACGCGACGGGTACAGCCCATGTGAACCCGAAGTCTAAGTGGCGACCGTCATACCATCTTACTGCGCCCCACGGGTGGATGAATGATCCCTGTGGGCTTGGATATGACTCGGCGACTGGAGTGTACCATCTGTCCTTCCAATGGAACCCGCATGGGAATGACTGGGGAAACATCTCCTGGGGCCATGCCACTTCCAAGGATCTAGTGACCTGGCAAATATCTCCCGAACCATGTCTGACGCCTTCTGCGGAGTATGATCGATGCGGCGTGTTCACGGGCTGCTTCCGTCCCCACGGTCCGGATGGCATGCCGGGTGTACTCACGTATGTATACACGTCCGTAAATCATCTCCCGCTCCATTATACTCTGCCGTATGTCAGGGGCAGTGAATCGCTCAGTATAGCTGTCTCCCATGACCATGGCACGACATGGCAGCGATTCGACCGCAATCCGATTCTCCCTGGGACCCCTGCAGGACTCGATGTGACGGGCTGGAGAGATCCTTATCTGAACTGCTGGGCCTCGTTGCGGGCCCTGCAACAAGATGGGTTGGCCTCTTCTGACCTGTATGGATTTATCTCCGGGGGCATCGCTAAAGAGACCCCAACAGTCTTTGTATACGGCGTGAATCCCGACAATCTGACGGAGTGGACATATCTCGGGCCTTTGGTACATGTTGGCCTGAATTATCGACCCTCTCGATGGTCGGGGGATCTGGGCGTCAACTGGGAAGTTGCCAACTGCTTTACCTTGACTGATGACGGCGCCTCGCGAGATTTCGTGATCTTCGGCGCAGAGGGATGCTTGCCTTCCAATGATGGATCAAAGAGAGTACCGCGCTCCCTACTCTGGATGTGCGTAAATCCGCGCCCTAGACTGCAGGCGCAGAGCATTTGCGAGCCTCTCGCAGAATATGTCTTCTCTGGGATCTTCGATCATGGGTGCTGCTACGCCGCAAACTCATTCTGGGATCCAATCACGGAGCAGTACGTGGTATACTGCTGGATTACCGAAGAGGACTTGCCGGATCGTTTACGCCATCGACAGGGCTGGAGTGGCGTCCTATCTCTACCCCGACTAGTAAGGCTGGTGACTCTTGACAATATCAAGCGAGCCCACCAGTCGAAGCTGGAATCCATTACGTCGATCGAAACAGAACGCAACTCGCAAGGTACACGGGTTCGAACATTGAGTATCCGGCCGGACCCCAGGCTCGACATACTTCGAACAGCAGCACGGAAGTTACATCTATCCAAGGTACATCTAGGCTCTCTGGCCAGTCAGCCCCTTGCATTCTTGCCCTTGGGCACTGCTAGGTGGGAACTGAACGCGACATTCGAGGTTGGCAAGCACTGCGCGGCAGTAGGGCTGGAAATCGGCCATACCCCTGGTGAGCTCTCACGCTTTTTTTCCAGCAATGATTGCTGACGCACAGGAGACTTCCACCACAGCACCGTCCTATCATGGAAACCATACGACGAGACATTTACCATCGAAAGGCCTTCAACCTACGATGCCGGCGTCAATCATGCCCCCGAGACCGCCCCGCATACTCTCTTCACCTTTTGTAGCAGCGAAGGCGAGGAGGTGAGCGAACCGCTTCATATCCACGCATACTTCGACGCAAGCGTGCTAGAAGTGTTTGTGAATAGCAGAACGGTCATCTCCACACGCATTTATACGCCTCATGCGCAGGCCTGCGCCGGCTTGAAGTTCTTCGCCTCGGCCACTGAATGTCAGCTCGAGTCGACATCCGCTGCTGTGCTGCTGAGGGCTGATGTTTGGGATGGACTGGGCGTGATTCGTGATGAATTAGTATTAGATAGTTCTCTAGACTAGTGTTGTATCTCATGACTGCCCACATAGACGCGGGAGGAAACTCGTAACTATGAAGGGTCGAAATAAACGTGATACCCCATTCTGCTCACCTGCAGATTCTAACCGTAGTCATACGTGCAATTATGCGCACGGGCGTCAATCGTCTCATAGAAGAAATGTTCATTATATTGATGCTGGTCATTACATTATCGACGTCGACTGGCCTGCCAAAACTTCCATCCAGGAAACGCAATCTTCCCATCCCGCTGGTAGATGCGAAAGAAGTAGACGGGGACGCCAGCAATGATGAAAGCCACCACGATCAACGTCTGCAACGGCTCGGCGATGACCGCGCGACTCAAAAGAAAGAGGCTAACGCAGCAGAAGATGATTGGTGTTGAGATCCAGGTCTTGTAGGGCCGGGGGAGGTACGGTTCCCGGACGCGGAGGACAATCAGGCCTAGTACCGTGAGGAAGTAGAAGGTGTACCCTGCGACGCCATAGAAGGTAACCAGGGTTTTGAACTCGCCACCGATGATATATATCAACGTCAAGGCGCTGTTTAATGCCATGGCGTTGATCGGTGTATACCCGATGGTGGTGTTTTCTCCGAAAATCCGGGACAGGGACTTGCTCGCCCACGAGCGGCGCTGCAGTCGGTTAGTCCCCATGGTGCTGGATCCGCCGGTCCAGAGATTGCCGAACATCGCGGGCAGGTAGCCTTCCTTGCCAGCGGCGTAGACCAGCCGACCGCTGGTGAAGACCGTTGCGTTCAGGGCCCCAAGACAGCTTGCGGACACCACGAGGGCGAAAACAAGCGCCCCAGCGGAGCCAAACACCTTGTCGCCGAATTGAACGGCAATGGTGTTGCTCGCGTCTATGGTTGAACGAGGCAGCACAAGGAAATATGAAACGTTGGCAAGCAAGTAAGATAAGATCACCAGGGGCATCGCCGTGTGAATCACTCGGGGAAGATCCCGATTAGGATTTTTAAATTCGCCGGTCACATAGTTTGTCTGCGGATGCGATCAGTAAACGACAGTATCAAAATATGGGAGGGGAGCCTACGTTGTCCCAGCCATCAAAAGCCCAGAGACCGGCGTAGATTGCAACGGCCCAGCCGGAGATGTCAGTACTCGTTCCCTTGAACCAACCTTCTTTCCACTCGTCACTGGCTCTCCCGGTTGAGGAGAACCCAGTAACAGCAACGACAATACCTATGACCGTAACTCCTATTAATGCAATGAACTTGAAGAACATGAAAACATCCCCTATGCGCGCAGCCACTCGGGTTGATATGCAGTTCAGCACGGTCACCACAAACATGCCCCCAAATGCGACTCCCTTACTGATCCAGGGACTGACCGTCTCGGCGTCCGCATGTATCACTGCCCGGACGAGATACTCGCCGAAGATGATCGCGATGATGGCGGCGCTCCCTGGCTTCAGCACCAGAACAGCGCACCACGTGAAGAGAAAACCAACCAGTTCCCCGAAAATCTTAGAGAGATATGCCTGAGCCCCGCCATTGAGAGGGATAGCGCCGCCCAATTCTGCATAGCTGGCCGCCCCGGTCCATGCCAGCAACCCTGCGACAACCCACGCGATCAGAGACGCGCCGGGAGACCCCGCATTGGCATTGACCTGACTCGGAGACGAAAAGATCCCAGAGCCGATGATGATCCCTACCACCAATGACAACCCGTTCAAATACGTCAATGTCTTATTTCGTTCCAACGAGCCGTCGGCGATCCCGCTTTGTCGACCAAGCGCGGAGGGAGCACCCAAGGGAGCATACCCCCCGGCGGTTTGCGATAGTGGGAAGAGGGCATTGCCGAAATCGAAGGCAGAGGAGATGGAGTACGATCGGGCCGACCTCGGTCGCCCGGACTCGAGATTTGCTTGTGGATGTGAGCTCGATAGGGGATCCTCGTCCTCGAGGGAGAGCTTGCGTGAGGAGGAAATGCCCGAGGGCGACGATGAGACGGAGGACCTGCCCGCCGATTCCGGGGAGGAAGACGCAAGAGAGGCAAGTTCTAGAGAATCACGAGGAGCATGGAGGGTGTCCGATCTGGTATCCGTTTGAGAAAAGGTAATATGGGACATCTCTTCAGCCAGGAGGTGTAAAGGCGTTCATGTGTGAATTGTGGTTATTCAAACAGGTCGTCAACAAGAGCGGACGAGGATCTCTCCATCCCAGCAGAAACAGAGGGCTGTTGCACAGACGACAATGGTGGGACTATCCGACCGACGGCGATATCATATGGTAATACAGGCGCAGTAAATTCCGAGTTGCTCTATTGTCGAGGGTGGGAGAGGAAAATGAAGATGATCGTCGACAAGGGGTTCTTCATTGATGCCCGATCGAGTTTAGCGCCAGGCCTAAAGGGCCTCCAGATTAAGCTTGACGATGAGATCACAAAGAGCCTCGAGATACTATTGATCATACGTGCTCTTTAACTCGGGGTCCCCCATGAAATCCCGACTACCAAGGTCAGGGGAACTTTTGTTCAACCCGCCTTCTACTCTCAGCAAGAGAGTAACTTCTCGTCGTTATACCGCGCCTTCATCTTCCACAACCTCCGCACCTTCTCCGCCGAAACAGCGTCTATGGCTTCGCCTGACAATTGTCACCGCAACCGCGGCAGGCATCGGAGCCTATGCTAGATCACAACAAGGCTCAGAGTCGACGGTCCTGAACCCAGTCACCTTCACCAAATATCGACTTGTGGCAAGGGAACCGGTCTCGTCGAACAGCAGTATCTTCACACTGAAACCACCCCAACCCGACGGCAATCGCGGAGTCTACGAAGACGCATGGAAGACGGGCGTATGGAGCGTTATGTTCAAGCAACCGCAATTGCAAATCGGAAGAGACTATACACCCCTACCGCCATCATCGTCAAAGGATCAAGATGAGCAGGAAGAAGGGTACCTCCGGTTCTTCATTCGGAAAGACCCGTTCGGGGAGGTGTCGCGGTATCTGCATTCTCTTGATGTAGGATCAGTTATTGAAATGCGCGGACCTCGAATCGAATGTGAAATTCCCTCGGATACTAGGCAGATTCTCTTTATAGCCGGCGGGACTGGAATTGCTCCTGCTTTGCAGGCTGGACATACACTCCTAAGCCGGACAGACGGGGACCACAAGCCAAGACTTCACATTCTCTGGGCGAATCGAAGACGGGATGACTGCCTGGGAGGTCGCAACGATACTTTGGCAGTAGACGAAGCGCGGCAAAGATCCTGGTTTTCAGGTCTGTTCGGGTCGTCAAAACCCAGCAGTCCTCCGCCACTAGGTCCCACACAGGACCCGGCAGCCGTGTCGCTCATGGTCCGCGAGCTTGAGGCTCTCAAAGCTCGGTATCCAGGCCAAATTACGGTTGACTATTTTGTGGACGAAGAAAGTTCGTTCATTGAGAAGAAATCCATTACGAGGTTCACCGATCCCGCCTCCTCCAGTGGGCCTCCTGGCGGTAAAATGATCTTTGTGTCAGGACCGGAAGGCTTCATCAGCTATATGGCAGGACCAAAGCTGTGGGCACAGGGGATGGAACTCCAAGGTCCACTCCAAGGAGTCATCAAGGAACTCGACCTGAAAGATTGGGCGGTTTGGAAGCTTTGAGAGTCCACCCGTCTATGTACACTTACGATATAACATTTGAATTCCCTTGTAAATAATCATATACATAAATTCAATTCGGCACTATGTTGAATAGAATAATGCTGGGTAGTTCAGGTTAACTCCGTCCTATCAGGAAAAGACTTTTTACAGGTTAAAAAATGCAATCATAGCCCTCGAGCGACCGTTTAATTGCCGGTGGCATAGTCTTCGAGGTACTTGGCCAGCTTCTCAACGTTCTCCAAGGGAACTGCATTGTAGTTGCTGGCCCGGATACCGCCAACACTGCGGTGTCCCTTCAAACCCTGGAGCAAGCGCTTCTCGGCTCCAGCCAGGAACTCCTTCTCCTTCTCGGCATCGCCGCCGTAGACGCGGAAACAAATGTTCATACGGCTCCGGACACTCTTGTCCGGAACGACGTGGTAAACTTGGGGGTACTTGTCCAAGACACTGTAGAGGATGTCTGCCTTGCGGTTGGAGATCTGCTCCTGACCGCTGATCTTCTGCACACCGTAGGTCTGGACGAGTTCGGCCATGACCTGGCCGGCAATCCACAGGTTGAAGATGGGGAGGGTGTTGTACAGGGAGTTATTCTTTGCAATGGTTGCGTAGTCGAGTATGACGGTCCCAGGTAATCCGCCGAGGTTCAACCGATGAAGAAGAGCCGGTGCCGGTGTAGCGGTCTGAGGAGGCAAGAGCGACTTTTTGATGATGACGATGGAAACACCAGCGATACCAATGTTCTTTTGGGCACCACCCTGCTGTCCATTAGCTCGGAGGCCCCAAACGGAACTCCGCCAGAGGAGGAATACGCACGAAGATCACAGAATACTTGCTGACATCAACCTTTCGGCTGAGGAAGTTGGAGCTCATGTCTGCAACGACAATTCGGTCGTCCGACTCCAGGATCTTTGGGAAGCTGGGGAACTCCACGCCGTCCACCGTCTCATTATCACAGAAGTAAACAAACGCCGAGTCCTTGCTGGGGGAGAGCGACCAGGTCTCCTCTGCAGGGATCTTGCCAAACTTCCCATTGTTCGCAGTTCTCGCATCCAGCGCGATGTTCACATGTTTGGCACCAACCAGCCGCGTAGCCTCCTGCGCTGCCTTCAACGACCAGGAACCCGTGACGATGTAATCCAGCTTCAATTCCTCCTGTACCTCCTTTCGTAATCTCTCAACGACCAGTTCATCCTTGTTTTCGGTGGCCGAAATCTCCGCCTCTGCTCTTTGTCGCCTGCGTTCTACCCATACTCCAACAAGGTTCTGTACGACCGAGCTGAATTGTCCACTTCCACCTCCCTGCATGAACAGGATCTCGTAGTCATCGGGAATATCCAGGAGCGTTGTCAGGCTCGCCTTGGTATCTTCCAGGATCTTGTTTGCGGTAGGAGAGCGATGCGAGATTTCGCCGAGTCCGAGACCGCAGTCATTGTAGTTGACGAAGGCCTTTGCGCCCGCCTCCACCACCGAGGTGGGCAAGGGAGCAGGACCAGCTCCGAAGTAGGCAACCTCTTGTCTGGAAGGCATGTTGACTGTTCACCTTATGAACAATTGAAGCGGATTCAAATGACCTGAGGAAGGAAGAAACAAATTTGTATGTTGGCGGGGTTGACTCAAAAGGTTCCCAGACCCCGCCGGAGATGGACAGTCATCTCCGAGAGCGGATCTGTCACTGCAACTGCTATTGACTCATCGATTCAATCACGACATCAGTCTAGTCATTGAATATTCTCCGAGGAAAGATTGTTTGACATGATACTTTCAAGGTTGTCTAGTATAAAACCTATCTACATGGTGTCTTGTCTTGGTTCCAGATTCTCACCTTTAAAAGAAGTATATAATGTATGAGAACGTGTCTTGTATAGCTTCAACTTATCCTATTATGGTAAAAACTGCAACTTCATCCGAGATGTCACTTTCCATCCCAGCATACTTGCCTAACTTCTATGACTGCTTATCTAAGATTGCATTTCAGACAGTAGAAGTCCATGATGAAGAATGTCTTAATGTGCCAGAAACATGCCGACGAAAGGTTGTGTTCAAAAGCATGCAGAGAGAGGAACAAATCGATCGAGAAACTCCAGCTTGTACCTAGATGAACCTGACTTCGGCGCCAACGACGCGAACGTTGTATCCAGCTGGGACGTCCTTCTCGCCAAAATCATTCTCGTCTTCCCACTCCCAGTAAGCTGGTGAGCTCATATCTGCACTCGGATCGTATATTTGGATTAACTTCCCCCTGCCGGTTATCGTCCTGGGATAATCAACTGCATCGAACAATTTCGTATTGACCACCTCCAGCTCTCCTTTCAGCGCCCTGGCCCCCACCTGAAAAGACCACGAGTCATATATATATTTCAAGCTGGGAAAAAACGACGCTTGACGCACCTCTTCTGGCATTACCACGGCGAACGACGTTCAATAATGGTGGACGACCCTCTCGATTAACACATGGATCTACCCGATCTGACAAGTAAAGAAGTATCCAACAACTGGACTGTGGCAGTGTTGACTGATCGAGGGACTGAAGATGAGGGGAAGCAGACGATCATCGGTTTCAGCCTCGTCCATGACTGTCAGCCTGCAGCTGCGAGTCTAGCTTAGTGCTGCATCTTGGCTGTGCACTCGAATCTTGGTTGATTTCTTCTCCTCATTCCCCATTGTCATTCTATCCATAATTTTGGTATTTGTTCTTTTCTGTTACGAGATCATTCAATTCCCATCTCTGGTATCGATTCCAATATACCTAGTCGTTCGCTGTCTGCATCTACATCCACTACTAATCTTATATCGACCAATGCTGGACTCATAGCTACATCACGAAACCATCTCAATGGACCCCTTCACATGGATCGGTGCGATTTCAGGAGTCCTTCAAATCGCCCAAGTCATTTCCCAGACAACGGCAGGTCTGGTCAAGTTAAAAGGG
Source organism: Scortechinia acanthostroma (assembly GCA_011319215.2). Classification (NCBI taxonomy): domain Eukaryota; kingdom Fungi; phylum Ascomycota; class Sordariomycetes; order Coronophorales; family Scortechiniaceae; genus Scortechinia; species Scortechinia acanthostroma. The sequence continues at coordinate 225,713 of JAABUG020000004.1, forward strand.
AGATTCAGCAATGCAGATCTCACCATCCAGTCACTCATCGGAGAGCTATCGATTATCGAATCAGCTTTGACTCACCTAGAAGATTGGGCCAAACTCAATGCCCGTGGTCCGACGAAATCTGAAGAGTACGTTGAAGGATTGAATGTCGCACTGGATGGCTGCCGAGCGGTTATGGAGGTTCTGTCCGAAGAGGTAGCGTCCCTCGTCCAGAACATAGCCGGACATGACTCTGTCGTCGGATTCAGAGCTCGTGTCAAAGTGGTCTGGAACGAGGATATCATGCGTGGACACCAGGAGAGACTCCATGCGCAGGTGGTGGCCTTGCAATTGCTGCTACAGGCGTGTCAATGGTTGGTACATCGAGTACGATATGCACGTTCTATGCTGACCTCGCGATAGTCGCTCATCATCCGAGCAAGTCGAGCTGCTCCGGAGAGCTGAGAACCGCCAGATCATCAAAAAAGTCGCGGATGATACGGCCACACTTCGGAGCTCCAGCTATGCAGGTTCCCAGGCACACGGTTCGAGTTGGAGCTTTTACCAGCCCTCCGTCAGCAACGTCGCTTCTGATTTGGACAGAGTGCTTAACTCTTCTCCTTCAATCCATTCTGCAGGCCAGCACTTCCGTTCCAAATCGGACATAGATGAAGGCTATGCAAGTGCAGCCACTACTAGTCGCAGCTTCTCGCAGACAGATAGCTTCTCGCTGCCGCTTCGACCCAACGACTCGATCGTTATGAGAAATGGGCACAGCACGAGCGTAACGGTACAACAAGCTCCACGCCAGTACAGCCAGAGTCAAGTTCGACGATCGCAATCAGATTCAAAACCACCATCAAGTGCTCGTCCTCCGTTGGGGTCTAAGCGCGAGAAGATACGTTCGGTCTTTCGACAATTCAGTCGAAGCAGCCTAACGTCCAGCTCTTCAAGGTCGCCCGGTGTAAGCCCCACGGCATCGAGAGTAGCACGACCTATTGACGCAAAAGATCTCAAGACAAGCATTGATCTCACCACTCCTGAAGGAGCTACAGCTCCTTTGATCGTGAAACTAGCTCAGTCAGGAGGTCTGGCTGACATTGAGATGCTTATAGAAAGTGGGCATGGGGTCGATACACGGCATCTGAGTACTCGCAGGACTGCACTATTGGTGGCAGCCCACTGTGGCAACGAGGCTGTGGTCAATTTGCTTATTCAGAAGAACGCGAGACTTGATGCTATCGATGCCTGGGGTTCTACAGCTCTCCATCTAGCGGCTTCACGCGGCCATTGCGATGTACTTCAGCTGCTTCTTCTGGAGCAAATGGACACCGAGGCGCCAGATGCCCAGGGCAGGACAGCTCTTTGGCTAGCGGCTGGTCGAGGCCAGTTTGAAGCCACCCGCTTGTTGATTGCGCACCATGCCAAGGTGAATGTGCGAGCGGAAAATCATATGACGCCACTTCATGCTGCAGCAAAGCGAGGTGATGAAGCAATTGTAGAGCTTTTAGTATCATGCGGCGCAGATTTAGAAGCAAGAGATGGTGCAATGATGACAGCGTTGCACTATGCATGTGAAGAAGGTCATCTCGGCGTGGTGAAACTGCTCCTGGATAACAAAGCAAATATCAACACTCCCGGGAGTGATCGAAGGACGCCGCTCATCTGTGCCGCAGCAATGGGAAGATTTCAGGTGGCGCAGGAGCTGCTCAGGCGTAAAGCCTCGACTCAATGTGTGGATGACGCTTCCATGACTGCAGTACACTGGGCCGCCTTCAATGGACACATCGAGATTGTGGATCTCCTGAGTCAGAAGAAGGGCGTGCTGGTAGCAACCAACAAATTAGGGCGAACAGCCCTCCACCTCGCCGCCATGAACTCGCGTTTTGCGGTGATAGAGCTGCTTGTGCGCAAGGGTGTACCGGTCGACACACGATGCCTGGACGGTCTCACCCCTCTCCACTACGCCTGTTTGGCAAACAGTATTGAGATTGCCAGACTACTGCTCATCAGTAATGCGAACATCGAGGCGCAGACAGAGATCAATCAACAGAGACCCATCCACATCGCAGCCGCTCGTGGATCGATGAATATACTCAATTTGCTCTGTGACAAGGGAGCCTCCCTGGAGGCTAGAGATGCCAAGGGTGACCGGGCTCTCGGGGTCGCTTGTCGCCACGGCCATGCAGCAGCAGTTCAGAACCTCCTTGGCCGAGGTAGCCCCTTGTACTTGGCATACGAAACCAGGCCACAGGAAGATTCCCCACTGTGTCTGGCAGCAATGGGGGGCCATCTCCCTGTAGTATCCCTTCTCCTTCAGCACGGTGCATCCGTCGTGCGAAGAGACGAGTCCGGATGGCAGCCACACCATTACGCCGCTTATTATGGTCATCCTAACGTTCTGGCCCTGTTACTTCAACGCGGACCTGCATCGGCAAATGATGGGACTAGCTTCGGCCTTGACGCCGCAGGGATCGGCTTCGCTCCTCACGCGATCATCTCTGAGGAACGGAAGGAGCAAGTCCGGCGGCTGTTGCACCGAGATGGCAGGCAAGCCGCGCAGACCCAGATCCTTGTTTCCCGGACCCCTCAGGCTGTAGGAGAAACGTTCCATGACACGGCAATAGCCCCTCAACTATCTCTGACGACTCGGCCTCCAGAGTCCTGCGCTGAGCCCTCGGCCATGGCACCTCAGGAGCTGCCTGTTACCCTCGAGCAAGGACTGCCCGCGAGCCGCTCCGCTACACCAGAACATATGCGCGGAGGAGGCGCCAACATTGGTTTGGGAAGCAATCCATCACAATCCAGGCAGTTCGAGGCAGCTGTACAATCTACTTCAACAGGTAGAGCTCCCCGTCAACCTGAGCCTAGTGTTTCTCACACTGGGTCTACTTCTGAGCCTTGGTTCGACTACTCTCTGCCGTACTGGAGGGGCTCTCCAGTTTCTGTTGTGCATGAAACCGAGACTGAGGTCGAAGTACTCGCACCACAACCAGGTCGGCGGACGGCATCAGAATTAGCATTGCTATCCACATTCAACTCCGTTGACCCTGTATACGAGTCTACGGGTATGAACTCGGATTCGGAGTCTTCATCTTCTGTATATACTGCGTGCGAGGGGTAAGTCTCGTGAGGATGAGGGCTTGCATGTAATGGGTGCTTTGTATTTTGACTGTAATGCAATAATGATGATGTTAGCGTTTGGCAGAATATCAATTACCCAGGATATGGGTCAGGCACGTGGCGAAGAGTATATAATTTTCTGATATTTGACAGCTCAACCAGGGGTATTCCCCAGAAAGTGGAGCTCCGCCGCTTATCTACTTGCCGAGCATTTAAGAACGCCATTAATTCCCATTCTAAACTGCCAATTCCATCATTCTTTCATTCAAAACGGCTGCAATAGGTCGCTATGTGGTCGAGAGAAGACACTCCTTATGGGGCTCTGAATACACCTCCACCATCTGCCAGAGCGAGTTTGACTACATTTCCGAAGTGGAAGAGCACTGTCGATGGGACCACTTCTGATGTGCGCGATGTGAACGCGTCTTCGTCTCAGAGGACTCCAAACGCGATCACTTGCGGAACTCCCATCGGCATCATATTTGCAATCTCTGCGAATTCGCAGTAGACTTTCCGTCTCAGCGCGACCTGGAAGACCACCTGGACGAACAGCACTGCTTGTGCGAACCCTGCAAGAGATACTTCCCCTCGGCCTACGAATTAGGCCAGCATGATATACAATGCCACAACTGGTGCAATAAATGCGACCGCTACTTCTCCAACGAGAACAACTACCGCATGGTTCGTCCCCATGCGCTCGCTCAGATGCTACCGTACGTATCCTAACGCCAAATAGCACCAACGCACGCATGATGCGCGCGACGAGGAATGCTACGGCTGCTACCGAGCATTCGGGTCGTTCTCTGCCATGCTGATCCATCTCGAAGCGGGGAATTGCCAAAAGGGTGTGTCGCTGAGCGATATTCACGACATGGCGTTTGAGTGCTACCAAGCCCGCAAATAAACTCGGGACCGAGATGATTATTATCCATACTTTTGCCCTGATTCTGGATGTGGACGCGAGTTTCGATTTCCCTCCGCTCTCTATCAGCATGTGGAGACTAGTCCGAGCTGCGATCATCTGTTGCAAATGCCGAAATGTTTGGCCAAGTTGAGACGCTTTATCTCGCGGCGGGTATAGGCCGCCAACTGGTTATCCCGCCAACTGGTAAAGACGGCAGCAATCGCGACGTGCATTATCGCAACCCTCGTCGATAGAGACAGACGCGCAAAACTATGGATCCTCTGGAAGTCTAGATTGGTAATGCACAGCCACTAAGACGGTATGACTTAACGCGAGTCATTCCCATTCATAGTTTCAAGCTCATTCTTGGCAAATCCGACGCTTATTCAAGTACCTTTGCTAGGCATATTTATATTCAGGCTGTTCTCAATGATGCAGAAGCTGTACGATTCAATAGATTCAGTGAAACTAACAAACATGATATGATGAATCAAGCAACACATTTCATCTGGTATCTCCCTACTGATAATTCTCTGTTTGTATGGTCGGATGGCGTCCGCGTGGCCCAGGGATCGCCAGATTAGGCACCTCGTATTCGGCAATCAGCTTTTCCATCCTTTCATACTCTCCCCCCTTTTCATGCACTTGTCATGGTTGATTCTAATCCCGTGCTCGATCAGAGGAGAATGGATGGACAAGATCTTGTTTTCGATCAAATGTCGTTCTTGGCTAAGCCTCCCTCCGTCAATCGCAATGAAACGGCCATGGGGTTAAACTTATATAAGAGATGGGAACACTCTATTGAACCTGCGCAAATGCAATGATCTCAAAAGGCAACTGGATGGAAAATGTCCTCATCGACATCCCCAGAAGCTCTCCAGCAGAGCATATCTACCTACCATCTCTACCCAGAAAATGAGCACAGCATTCTGATCTCACCACACGAACTTCCCATCAAACCGAGGAAACGACGCAAGTTCCTCAAGGAAAATCCCGAGGTCGCGACAGATCCAAATGGCTTCTTCGTCCACAAACCCTACATCTCGTTCCACCGACCTCCGCGAACCCTGCGACGAGGCAGTAGCAAGCAGGGAACCCCAATCTGTGTCATCCACAACTCCCTCTTTTGGAAACGCTGGAAACTCCAATTCGGGGAGGACATGGTCACAGCGATTGACCCAAGAGGCGCAGTGAGCTGGAACCGACGAAGCAACCCCGACAACCGCATCGACGACGGAGACGACCTCGCATTGAAGGGCTACAAAGTGCGCTCGTGGCGACTCTGGCGCGAAACGGGCAAGCAGTACCATCGAGACGTGAACGCGACGCGGAAGAAGGAAACGAAGGCAGTCGGATCCGATGACGATCTCAATCCGGACGCTGGCCATCGGCCAGCGCGCGCCGACGAAGCGATAGCGCTGTGCTGGATCGCACCACTATCCACTCGCACCCGGTGCTATCAGTGGACGTACGCCGGAGTTGATCTCTTCTGGAAGGGCACGAGGAATCTCCCCGCGGAGCTCAAGTGGTCGAAGCGCGTCTTGCCATGGCATCACCTTAAACTAACTGCTCGAATACCATCTTCTTCTGGCGATGGTCTCACCGACAAAGGCCAAGGCGAAGCGGTGCTCGCTCAGTATTACAGCAGCATCGCGAAGGGAAAGGAAAAGTTCGGCGTCCTGGTCATCTACAAGGAAGAGATATCCAGGGTTTTTGGACTTGGCCCGCACACGCCAAAGGAACATGCAGGAGACGATTATGACATCTCCCTCATCAGCGCCCATGATGCCATCATGGCGACTGCAGTTTGTATGATTATCGGGGAGAGGCAGAAACGGAATGTTGTATATGCGATTCTCAAAGCCATCAGAAAGGCCGGCGAGGACGGAGGTTAGCTAACAGCTTCGCATCCTTTCGACCATCGATCTATTAATGATCACATTTACAGCTCGAGATAGAATGAATATGAGTCCTAAAACAAATAACCAGCACAGCCCTAACCCGGCCACCAAAACACCATAGGAACCAGCCCTTCCCCCCCGACAGTCGACTCAACTATGTCTCAACGATAAGCAACCGTCAGTCACAAATTCCTATTCTATTCTTCACCACTCAAGCTGAAGAACGCCTGTCTTTCTCTTTCTGCCCTACTTCTGTTGCAAATAGACCGACGATCGAGACTGGCGCTATCAATAGAAGTTCATTACTATCTACCTATTCTGGGGAAACTAGACAAACACCGCAGCTACTAGTGCCTCAAACCCTCTGGACAAGTGGACAGAGTTTATTTTCAGTAGTTACGTAGATCATCTACTGGAAATATGATTTGGAAAAGAATGTAAATACAGGGAGTCAGGGACAGGAAGAAGAGAAGAAGTATAAAACCCTCATTCACATTCCCATTCTTCTGATAGTTGCATCCTTTCCTACGTTTCAAATTGGTTATTCCGCTAGCCGGCCTGTAAAGACTACAGCTAAGATGCAGCTCTTCCCACTTATTCTTACTTCTATATTTGCTGCGGCTGCTACTACAGCTGCAGCTGTCCCAATCCATAACAACTCACCAAACGGACAACTATCGTCGACTGTGCTGCGTTCACTGCGGCCGAGTCTATAGCCAGGGCACAACGGGACGCTACTAGGGCGGCATATATGGCGAAACCCAACATGGCAAATTATGAAGCCATGAATACTGCCGTCTTCGCGTATCAAGGTGCGAAGCAGGTGAGAGTGGTCCGTACTTTGGTTTGCATCGAGATGCTAGTGCTGAAATTACTGTAAATGGTTTTAATAGGCACGTGAGAACTGTTTTTCAGCAACAAATTAGACCGGTTCTTTGCCGTCAGATAGTGGCCTCGAGGTTCGGGTCTGTTGATGGATCATCGCGTTGGACGCGATACAATGGTGGGAGTTCATTCTGGCCACGGCCACGGCCTGCCCCGTGGGTGCCTGGCCGATGTGTGTCATTCATGAGGCAGACATATATTCGATACCTTTATCGATACAAGACGTCAAGTATAAATAAATAGTAGGACATCTTCATATTGTAGTCTCAAGGTAGCTTCTATTCGGTACAGTCTATTGCATACGATCATCGTGAATTGACAAGTCCTACCAGTCTTGCGTACATTGTACAGTGGTAGCTACCTGATAGCTTCAACTTGGTCTATTCAATGATCACATTTCCCTCTCAAGATAGAATGGATATGAGTCCTAAACAACTAGCAGAGACCTAACACTAAGACGGAATACCCTATAGGAAACCAGCCTTCTCCCCTGACAATTAACTTAAGTATGACTCAGGATCAGCAAAATAGTCAGTCACGAATTTCTATTACTATTCTTCACCACTAAGCTGAAGAACGCCCTCTCATCTGCCTGACCTGACCCAAAAATGAATTGAATTTCTAATGACTTGGAAATTAGGAATTAACCTACCAGTCTGCAACTCAATTGTCGCTTGTCGATTTGTAAGGCGGCGATCGCGATGGCTAAGCATAAGCCAGCATGTCATGATTAATCTCTCTACTACCTGTACTCCGTACCTCTGTATACTATACCTGGAAAAAGTTACTTCATGCACAGAATGATGATGAATGTGCGAGAAGGAGCCTGAATAGTACATACATACAAAACCTCTGATGCAAATAGACCGACGTCCGAAAATTGAAAAGCAGAAGCAGAATGTTAGTCATAGTCATTTCGGCCACGGCCACGGCCTGCCCCGTGGGTGCCTGGCCGATCGATCTGTGTCATTTCATAAGGCAGACGTATATTCGATACCTTTATCGATAGAAGAGTGGAAAGTAAAGTATAATACTGTAGTAGGCATCTTCATTGTAGTCTCGAGATAGATTCTATTCAGTACAGTCTATTGCATAGCATTTAATGCATACATCTTGACTTGCCAGCCGTACCAGTCTTGCGGACATTGTACAGTGGTGCTACCTGATATCCTCTGGACTCATTGTCCTCTCCTCTCCTCTCCTCTAACATCACACGTCAATGGGAAGAGGTGGATACAACGCTCCCACCAAGTCCACGAAGCCCCCCAATCCAGTAACCCACCGCGACTGCACTGACTGCTCGCTCAACTTGCCATCTATGCAAGGGCGAGGCGGATATAACGACGTGCATAGCGACGACGACTAGACATCGACCCGGTTGAGCTTGTTCTCGGCCATCATCATGAGTTGGTATGAACGGGGGTGCCGGGGATATCGGCTGTTGGTGGAAGCAGAACCATATAGATGCATAAAATTGTCAGATCGACGAATATATATGCAATTTCACTTTCCAACGCAGAACCTAAAACAAGCCCCGACGTTAGCCGCAAAGCAACATTATCATAATCGCACAGGCACACGAAAACCTACTTTTCGAATACGACGCCCAAGACATCCTCCACATCGCCGCTCTCGCCTTTGCCCGTGATCTTCGCGAGAGTGTCGGCGGCGAATCGCAGATGCTCGGCCGCCATCACGACATCAACTTCAGTCTCAATATTTTGATCATGAGCATAGCCTGGAGTCTGGAGCGTTCGGGTTTGGGTCGTCTGGTTGAGGAAATCGTCCAAGTGTTGCATGCATCTCTGTAGATTAGAGCTTTGTCGATGTGTCACTCCTAGTGAATCTTCCCAATACGAGATATCGTATTGTCCATTTTTATCTCCGTCCATTCCCGCCGGGGAAGCAATTTCTTCGAAAGTTGAAATCAAGCCTTGTAGGAATCCTTGCATGTTCCCCGGATCTGATTGCTCAGGCAGAGTCCCTTCACACGCCTCGTGGCAGGATATGTCGAATATGCGTTTCTCCGCAACTGCTGGAAACAGCGTCCTTATTTTCGTCCTCAATTCATGCAGTGACTGGCCGAACCGATCTGCTGCAGGGAGTCGATCGCATTTGTTGATGGCCACAACAATGCACTTCCCAGCTTGTACACAATCATTCGCCGCATCAATTACCTCCTGGTCCACTGATAGTCGGTAAGGCGAGCCATTGGTCCCCTCCTCCAGGGAGACGACCAACACAACCACGTCCGATTCCAGAGCCCTGGCTCTAGCGCGCCGGATACCCTCCTTCTCAACCGCTCCAATGACCACAGTTCCCTGCCCTGTGACGCTATTCTCAGACCGGATCCCGGCCATATCGCCAAGCTTACAGTACCAGCCGCCGAGATCCACCCCAACGTCCACAATGTCCCGCGTAGTTCCCTCCTCGGTACTGACAATAGCGGCTTCCTTGCCCACAATCCGATTCAAGAGCGAACTCTTGCCTGCGTTAGGGGCACCAAGCAGGGCGATCTTGATCCCATTGCGCAGGAGTTCTCCTTTGCACGCATTTTCAATATGCAATCTCAGCTGGGCCTGCAGCGCGCGGACCTGTCCCGCGACAGACCGGACAAACTCCTCAGGCGACTCGTCGAAATACTGGTCCTCGGAGAAATCAATCAACGCCTCCAGCTCCCCGCGCGCATACAGTAACTGCTGGCGCCACAATTCGTAGCGTTTCGAAAGAGCGTCACTGGCGCCCCGAACAGCAAGGCGCCGCTGCTGCTCCGTATCAGCGGTGAGCGTATCGCCCAGCGCTTCGATCTGCGGCAGATCGAGCCGGTTATTCATGAACGCTCGGCGAGTGAATTCGCCCGGTTCCGCATACCGGACCAGACTCTCCGGCCGATTCGTGCGCGCAATAGCCGCCAGCACCGACTTTACGATAGCCGGCCCGCCGTGAAGATGTAGCTCGAGGACGTCCTCGCCTGTGACGGTTTTGGGTCCGGGGAAATACAGTACAAGAGCCCCGGCATCGAGAACGGTATTGGCGGACGGTTCTTGTGTAGGATCGTAGAGGGTGCGTACTGCGGCAACACGCGCGCGAGGAAGAGGTGCACTGGGACAAAGGGCCCGATAGATCTATTCAGGAGGCCGATAGTGTCAGCGGTGCTTTGGAATAATTCTCAACATTGACCTACCTGCACACATGCGGGACCAGAGACTCGTACGACCGCTATGGCCGCTCTGCCTGGAGCAGTAGAGAGTGCATATATCGTTGAATCGGCCTCCAAGGAGAATCGAAAGCTCGAAGATGCGGAGAATTGTCGGCAAGGTGATCTCCACTGAACTGGTCGTGCTAGATCAAGAGCCGCTCCATGGCTTGGAGTCGCTGCGCAAGAATATCGGCTCCATGACGGGCGAAAGAAGGAAGCCCGCCGTAGACTCCAAAAAGCGAATGCTCGCATGCGCAGGCAGGTAAGAGGAAAGTTGTGTTTGAAAGAGTGCGGGCGGAGGAGAACCAAATGGTGATATCCATTTTATCAGTCCCGAAGTGATACTCATCACGTGATTATATACATGTCCTTGGGTTGAAAACAATGACTACTATTTGCAGCATCTGCGTGATAGACAGATAATCATACTAATGTTCTAGCCTTGAGTATATGGCCAGCCTACTCGTCAAGAGGTTCAGGCTTTAGGATCTTGCTTGAGTGGGTGGCACCCTTGATGTATTGACCTTAAAGCAACAGACCACGGTCAATGCGAAAACCTCGGGGACCAACATATGCATATGGGATATTCAACGACACGGCACTTGCGTCACTTCGTCACGCCTGCGCGCCGAAAGACGCCGAGCCATACGCCAGACAACCGACGCTTCAAGATCCACCGCCAAAGAGATACAACAAGGGCCAAGTAGTCGTGCCAGGGCAGGAAGCACGAACTGCAGAAGCAACACGCCCAGACAGTCAACAACTGAAGGAAACTATGTACAAAATAGAGTCAGGAAAGGAAATTGGGATAGATATGCAGAGAAGAGAACAAAGATTAAGAGATGCCGAGATATGGATGACGGGTAGGTGGGACGATGTATGCAATCACAAGGAACGTACGCTCGGGAACAAAGGTAAAGATCTAGAAAAGAGATGGCCGTGCTGACTGATGTTGACTGTAAAAGAAAGAACAGCGCTGCAATGATGAAAAGCAGGAAAAGATCAAGAAGAAAAAGGGAGACAAGTAACAGTGGGGGATATTATACACTGAGACATAGGGAAATGTTTCCGAGACGACATCAGCAAGTCTATCAATCAAACATTATATTATGTGAGTCGGGTGATTTCCGAATGGGCAAAGAAGGCCGAGGGACCAGCAACCATGGGTTATAGATCAACTCGACTGCTCTGTAGACTGATGCGGTGGCGAGCCATCGAGGGAGTCTTCGTCGCCAGGTGATCCCTGGTGCTCATCCGCGTTCTGCGAGACGACAATAGAGGGAGTCTGAGGAGGCTGTGGAGCTTCATTCTCCTCATTCGAAGGACTGACCATGCCGGGTTCATGTGCCGAGGCTTCACTGGCTGGTGGTGTTGTAGGCTCTGGGACGATCGACAAACTTGAACCGTCAGCGCTGTCTTTGCTAGCGTTTCCTCCATTCCTCCTTCTCAGTCTGCGTTTCCGGCGCTCCTCCTCGGCGCTCTCTCTTCTCCGTCGAGCACGCTCTCCGTTATTATCCATGTTATCCCTGAGACCTTGCAGCATGCTTGCAGCGCGGTCTGCAACGTCTTCGCTCTCGGACACCTGTTGCTCTTTCGAATGAGCGTCTGCGTCGGTCTCTTGACCTGGGGGGCTTAGCAGGCCGGTCTCTGTGCTGGAGTCATTATTGCTGCCCACAAGAGTGGCACTGTTGTCCGTCTGCGTCTCACCATCTGCGGGCTCAGCTCCATCAATGTCCGGCATCTTCTGGCCTGAAGCAATGCGAACTTGGTGACGCTCCTTCAACCTGGCGCGCCGACGACGATCACGTACGTCTCTAGCCTGAGGAGCTGCAGCTCGTAATTTCTCCAGAAGCGAGTCCATGGCACCGCTCGTAGCAGGAGACAGTGGTGCATCGCCTGCACCAGAACTGTTGGCAAGGCCGGGATTGAGACGTTTGCGGGCCAGAGAAGCCTCTGTACGCTTTCTGGCCTCTTCGAGGGCAATGTTCTTCTCTTTCGATTTCTAGTTCGATTAGCCATGATTGTCAACAACAGAAGACAGGGCAAAAGACTTACCTTCCACTCCAGCAGGAACGAAGCCAGCTTGGCGAAAAAGTCCCGTCGAGCTCCTTCATCTGTATTGTCTTCGCCGTAAAAGACCATGATGTCGTCGAACGTCTTGACCATCTCCTCCAGATAAAGCTGCATTTGCTCCGCCTTTCTTCTGGCGTCTTTCATACTTCGCTGTACGATTTGGCTCACGCGGTCTTGTGGATGGAACTTCTTGGGATCGCTCAGATTGCCAGCATCGAGGCTTGCCTGCACGTTCTTGATATTATCAATGTACTTCTTGGCATCTGCCCGCAACTGGTCGACGTTGATTTTCTGGACTCCGATGACGCCGCCAATCTCATCAACGAACCCTTCCCATTGGGGGTACTGATTGCGGACGATACGCTCAACGAGGTCTGCGAATGTTGTCTCGTTCTTATCGTCCTTGACCATGCCAAGGCGAGCGAGCGAGCTCAACTTGAAACCTTGGGCCTGCTTGTTGGCGTCATTCATGAAGTTACCGATATCCAGGATTAGTCCAAGAACATTCATCAAGGAGACTGAGTCTCGCAAGGTCTCGCTGACCCTTACGACGTCGCGGATTTTTGTCGAGAGATGGTCATAGTCCGGCTCGAAGGTGCGTGTCAGTGCAAGGGCCCGCATTCTGGCTTTCCAGTAATGGTTCAACTCAAAAGCAGTGTAAAGGTAAATCTGGTCCTCCCGGGTAAGCTCGTTTGGATCTTGCTCTCGCTCGGAAATAGCAGCATCAGGTCCCGTCCAGTCCTTGCTGTAAGGCGCCATTAGCTTGGAGACATTCTCAGGTATCGTGCACATCTCGTCTCTCTGCAAGAAGTCCATGACCACCATATTGTCCAGAATTTCGGGATCGCAATGGATAATCATACGGACAACATCATCGACAGGATACTGAGAGAACTTGGCCAATGCAATCTGGAAGGTCTTCGACAAGTCGTTTGAGATGATCTGTTTCTTGTCCTTGCGCTGCTTGGCGCCGGACCCGCCCCCGAATATCTTGGTCTCCTTCGCCATGAATAACCTTTCGACTTCGTCCAAGACGCCCTTCTTCGCCAACTCGCTGTACTTCTCTTCCTTCGCTTGAGGAGTGGGATCGCGAATAGCCCACACTGTTACCTGTGGAGTATCGACCTTGTCCCAATGAAGAGCCTTAAGTTTCTTTTTGGGTCTAATAGATGACAAGACGGCAGCTGGATGAGAAGGCGCTGATTGCGAAGCCATGTAGTTGGCTCGCCAGCCTCCGCCAGGCGGCGGAGGGGGTGGGGGTGCTCCGAACCCACCCGGTGGAGGTGGAGGGGGCGGAGGCATTCCTCCAGCAAAGCCAGGAGGCGGCGGAGGAGGAGGTGGAGGCGGAATTCCCACACCCTTGGCTCCCGGCGGCGGAGGTGGAGGGGGTGGTGGAGGCGGAGGCGGGATCCCTACCGCACCACCTGGAGGGGGTGGTGGTGGTGGAGGAGGGGGAGGGGGAGGTGCAGGCGCGGATACAGTTGTCTCTTCTGGCGTTTCGCTCTCGCCCTCGAGCTTGACTTCTTCATCCTGGCCAAGGGCTTCTTGAGTCTCTGGTTGAGATGGTGGAGTAACACTCTCGGCTTCGGCATCTTCAGCGTCGATCATTGGAACTTTAGAAGCAATCTCTTCCAGTAAATCAGTAGCTTGCTCCGGATCCATTCGGGGTCGTCCAAAGTTGACGAGAAGCGACCCGTCCTGGTCCGATGGCCTCTCTTGACCAGTGGCAGCCTCCATCTCCGGAATATGGCTTCTCTTGCGATGAACAGAACCCAGGGCGCTGGTGTCCAAGTTCCGACGGGCTTGTTCCTGAAAGTCCTCAGGGTCAGGTTCGCCGTCCATCTGCTCCCGTAACTCACGCAGTCGGTCAGAAGGTCCATGTTGACCCCAGACCTTGCCCTCCAGCTTGAATTGCGTCTTGGTCCGCTCGAGCTGTTTCTCCAACCGCTCCAACAGTCTTTCCCGATCCAGGATACCCCTCATTTGCGTTGGATCGGTCTCGCCCAGATTATTCTTCTTGGCATTCGATGCAGCGATATCCTGAGCGTCCCGGAGCATTAGATAGAGCTCTCTGGTTTCCAGTTCATTCCGCTGCAGCTCCTGAGCACGCAGCCGCTGGACGTCGGCAAGCTCTGCCTTGAGTGCCTCGTTTTGTCTAGTCTGAAGCTCAATGATGCTCGTTTGTTCATCGATCTGCTTCTGCAGCTTCTTCACCAAACCATCCGCTCCCATCTCCACCTGTGACTTCATCTCGTCCCGTTCCGCAATTGCGGCCTCGGCGATCTGCCGCGCCTCAAGGGACTCGTCATATGCCCGCCTTGCCTCTGCATCGGTATGGAGCCTGTCCAGAAGACTTTGCACTGTAAAAGTCAATCCTTGCCGTAGATCCAGATCAGGTAGTCTCCGGTCCATGGCAACGTAGCTGAGCATGGCATCGACCAGCTGAAACATCCGAAGACCGTCCTCCCCAGAGTTCTCCCGTATGAGAAGCATGTGCTGCATAGCCGAAAGGAAGTAATCATGGGCACGAGTCCCATTGAGTTTCGACAGAATGGCGTCTGTGATTTGCAGGGGATCGCTCATGTCCTTCACCTCACCCTCAATACTATCCTTCATACTGCTACTCTCCCGCTGAAGGAGATCCTCGTAGTCGATGGCCTCATTTTCCCTGAAGCGCTCGATCTGCTTATCAATGACCTCGTATTGAAAGCCTTCCATCTTCGTCAACAGACGCTTGATGCCACAGGAGATGAACTGGGCCCGGATGTGGCATCGCAATTGTAGGTCGTTTTCCGGCGCATCCACCAGCATGTTGATGAGCATCATGGTTGAGACCGCATACTCCATGAGTAGGTTCTCCATGCCAATGCCGCCGCTGCGATACTCCTCACTAGCACCGACTAAACTGCCCATTTTGCCCCGGCCATCGATCGTCACCTCCACGATTCGCATCCAGGCGTCAAACCGGCCAGTTTCACCGTGCTGATTCTTAATATGATCCATAGCCTGCAAGACCTTTTGATGGCCCTCCCCTTCCGCCCAGTGACATAGGAAGGTCAGGACCTCACTGACCAATTTCCTTGTGTTCAGCCGCGGAGATAATAGCGAGTTGATAAGAGCGACAATGACCTGCTGATGATTGATCGCGTCGTCCGCACCATATTTGTTGTTCATGAGGGCCTTGAGACACTTGACGATATCGTACTCTCTATCCAAGTCCCGGTCGCCTGTCGGGGGTGCGGGGACAGGGCCCGAAGCTTTCCTGCGGTTGATCTTCGAGAGAACATTGGTCAAAGCGATCTGACCTTGCGCTTCGACAAAGGCTCTGACCCAACTGTCATCTTGTTAGCGGAGAGAGAATGCTGAAAGCCTGTTACAAGAAACTCACCTGATTGGTTGCGTTCGGAGACTGACACTCAAGCTGGCCAATTGCTTTGACGTGATACTGTCATCCATGACCTTCTTCACATACCACTCCGGGCTCCCTTCTTCATCGGCCCGCTCGAGAATGCCGGTTGGACCGTCATAGCCATGAGTTTGCCTTGCATTCTGCCTCCGCTTCTGTTCACCCTGTAGTTCCGTCAAGCGGTCCTGGTGTACTAGTGTCCATTTCTTGGATGCGGGATACGCCAGCATCTGCCGCTTGGCCTGCTCTGGAAGGTTTTGCCAGCCTCGCTTTTGCATCAGGTCAAGGAACAGTTGGTCCACTATGCGATCGTCCCTGGGTCGCGCGAGATATTGCTCAGGATTGAGGGACGGTGCAGCAGGATGCGTAGCCACCTGAGCAGCTTGCCATGCCGCTTGTGCAGTGGAGAATCGATTGGAGTTGCCGCCGCTTGGGAAGACAGTGCCACGGTCAGCCGAATGCGGGGTTGTGAGCGTGCGTGCTGAGCCGTCCGACGAGATATAACTCGAGCCCCGTGTGTTGGAAGACAGAGACGAATGGATGCTGGTCTGATCAAGGGACATCCGCGACGTCGATGACGAATCCGCAGTGGACGAAGAATTATGACTGAACCCAGCATTGGTGGCCGAACTGCCAGGTCTTGCCCACTGCTGATACCTCGCTTTGTCTCCTGCAGTATTCCCGACCATAGTCACATTGGACGCGTGCGGCGGGGGACGGGGCCCCGTAGGATGGGAAAAGGCGTTGTTTTCTCGTACCGACGGGTTCCATGCTGGGTACTGATGAAAATCCCCGGCCCCCTTGGCAAGATGATGTGGCGACGGCTCCTTTCGCGGTGATGCGTCCGCCCTGGACAGATAATCTACCGGAATCGGAGACCTGGTATCGGCAGGAAGGCTCTCAAAGGGAATGGATGTAATGACACCTGCGGTCATTGAGATTCCGCTTGGATCATAGTCGTTGTAATCCACAGATTGGACGGATGATCGTTTCGAGTGCCGGGACGAACGGGACCCAGCAGCGCTTCCTGGGGGCGCGAGATTCTCCGACCCTCCATAACCCTCATACCGATCATCTACCGGTCTCTCCTTGTGCAGCTTCCTCCCGAAGAATCCTTTGCCAGCCGAGGTTTGTCTCGATTTGTCGGGTGCGGATGTGGTGGTTGGCATCTTGACGGGCGTCGCTGGGGAGATGCAGGGCGCAGCATGAGCGTTGTCCACCACCAGAAGATTTAACACAAAAGCGTTGTCGCTAACAAGGTTGTTCCCAGAAACTGACGACCCCCGTTGCTGTCAACCTGCGCAAGGGCGTCAATGTCATCCAACTTAGACCCAATAAGCCGTACTTGGGACTCCTGACTAGCAGTGAATGCCCGCTGCGGAGCAGCGCTAGAACAGGAGGGGGAGGGCGCCGAATAGTAACACTTTAAATCCTTCCTCCTCGTCCGGACTGAATGCGAAAAGGCGCAACACCACAAGCGAGGGGTATCAGTCTCCCAAAAAGGATGTTATCGCTTGTCCTGCTCGTGCGGCTAGGATGATGCTGGAAACGTCGTTTGCTTGTCAGGGCCAAAGCGCGGGCATCGCTCATTTAGGGGGGTGAAAGGCGGCTCTAGAACGGAGTATGGGGCCGCTCACTCACGTGACCATTCTCTCCGTTCAGGAGATAAAGTCACGTGATCTCGTCCGCATTAGTCTGCAGCAGCTGCAACGAAGCGCAGGCTGAAAGATGATCGTCAGCAGGTGTGGGCTATTGGAAGCCTAAATGGAATTACAGAAGTTTCAGTTGCTTTGTCTTATTCTTGTGTGATGCGAGCATGATGTCTTCAGTTGAATAGAGACCGTCCCGTCACCGTCATTACTCCTGAGCCTATACCTAGGCTGTTGCCTACAAGTCTATACGCACCTCAAGCCACCACTTGAGCCACAGTCAAGATGGGCTCCATGTCAAGTTTGGCCAAGGTGAGTCTGCTGCAGTGTTATATTCCGATGGTATTGATTCTAATGATCTACCCTGCGCAGACCCTTCTTATCCCCGCCGTAATATCCCTGGCGCTTTATCTCCTCCTCTCATTCCTCATTGTCCCATTCTTCCGTCGCTATCATCAACGCTACTCACAGTATCTTCCGTTGCAAGCCATTTCCGCGCATACTTTGTCCCTGCGAGATCGGATAGCCGATGCCGTCATGCGCTTCTTCTTGCCATCGTCGTGGCGGCGGCAGACCGACGAACAACACGATAACATTAGCATATTTGACGAGGAGGGGGAAATCATGGTCGGCATGGACATGGATCCCGCTCGGAGGGAAGCACTTGAAAGACGGCGCGATACAACGGCTGACGCAAGTAGCCGACTCAGCCGGGACCTCGAGCAGGGGTTCATGGACGATAGCGATGATGAGGGGGATGATCAGGGCCATTCAAGGGTTCGTCGATGATTCTGGTCGATTATTTGTTTGTCTTCTGGCGTTTGGGTATATGCATATTAGACAAGCGGCACGAAGAATGCAGCGTATTCTTCATATATTTTCGCATGTACCTGATGGATCTCATCGAGAACTTTCCAATTTGAACTTGATCAGAGGTAGTAGAATGTTTCACGGACAGTAGATACACTGATGAGACCTGTCTATCCGACGTATACATGCCCAGAATACCACGACAATATCGTTTCGAGGCTGGCTACATACCAGTGATGCCAGACGTGCGAAGAATGCTAACTCCACAACACTATGTATATCTATCCGGCGTAGAAATTCACAACATCGTTGGAATATCGTGGCACCAATGGCATAGTTCATCCCACTGACTAACGTCTGGGATCTTAATCTCGATTGTCCAAGCAATGGTCGACCTCGCATGTTTCTGCACGAGACACACGAGGTAAGCGGAGCATCGGAGATTTAAGCATCAGAACAGAAAGTATGCTCCATTGAGCTTGCTCACATATTTCACTCTATATATGTCACATATCACATAACGTGCTTCAAGTGAATGTGATAACTTCAGTGCCATATAGTCCGCTGTGGCGTTGAGCTTGAGCTTTCAGATCGATGTGGATGAGGAAGGTCCAGTTATTGAGACACATTGAATCGATTCTCAACTACTGAAGGGTAACAGATCACGCTCGTATCCAACAGTAGTGAACTATGGATTGTTGATCACGGTTCCAAGTTGAGCCTACAGTTTAAGCAACTCTAAAAGGGCTAAGCTTTAGCTGATCGACGGTCCCCACCAGCTAGTCTCGTGCCAAACTACGTATCGCAACCTGAGAAGCAGTGAGGGCAATGCACTGCAACCAAATGTCGCTGAGCACTGTGTGGCGTGTCAAGCAATTAACCGCCTCAAATCCTACGGTATATTTAAAGAGACAAAGCGGAGATAGAACTCGCGCGAGAGAAACCAACGATTGAAGAAAGAAATTCCATTTAGGTATCATAAGATGGGCAAGTCACTCATAACGGTGAGCTGAACCAAAGAAATGCGCCATAATAAGTACATTCAGTCATTCGCTTCATGAGATTGTGACGTTTACTTCTTGCTCCTCTGACCGTAGGCCTTGGTGACGTAGTCACCGTCCTTGACGATGAGATCTTCAGACTTGTAGTCGTGGCGACCGGAGAAGTAGCTTTCGAGGATGGACTTAGTGCCGTCGGCGTAACGCTTCTGGGCGTCGATCGAGGTGCCGGACATGTGAGGAACCATGGCGTTACCACCGCCCCAAGGGCCCTGGACGTACCGAAGAGGGTGGTCCTTGGGGGCGGGCTGAGGGAACCAGACATCACCACCGTAGCCGCGGAGGTGACCGGACTTGACGGCCTCGGCAACGTCCTCCTTGACAACAATAGCACCACGGGCAGTGTTGACGAGCCAAGAGCCTAGATACAGTTAGCGCAAATCATCCGGGGGTCGGACATGATAGAAACTTACCCTTCTTCATCTTGGAGATAAGTTCCTTGTTGAAGAGACCACGAGTGCTCTCGTGCAGAGGGCAGTTGATGGTGACAACATCGCACTGGGCGAGCATGTCCTCGAGGCTGTCGACACGGCGGCAGCCAATCTCCTTCTCAACCTCGGGGCGCAGGGGCTGGTAGTCGTAGTAGAGCAGCTCCTTGCAGTCGAAGGGCTTGAGACGGCGCAGCACACGTTCACCGATACGTCCAACACCGACGGTTCCAACGACCTTGTTCTCAAGGTCGTACTCGTTCTTGGCAACGGCAGCAACATTCCATTCACCGGCGCGGATCTGCTCGTGGGCAGGGACGAAGTTGCGAACCAGAATCAGAATGGTCATGATAACGTGCTCGGCCACAGAGACGACATTGCTGCCAGTGACTTCGGCAACAGTGACACCGCCGTTAGTCTTGTTGGCGGCATCGAGATCAACATGATCGGAGCCAATACCGGCAGTGACGGCGAGCTTCAGCTTCTTGGCCTTGGCCAAGCGCTCTGCGGTGAGATAACCGGGGTGGAAACTACAACAGAAGGTCAGTAATTGCGCGCCAGTGTGAGTATCTCCAGACGGGAAAACGAACGGGGTGGTAATGATGACTTCCGCATCGACCAGCTCCTTGTCAAAGGTGGAGTTCTCGCCCTCCTTGTCGGAGGTGGTGACCAAAGTGTGGCCCTGCTCCTCGAGCCACTTTCTCAAACCAAGCTCATTCTCGGTGGTACCAAGAAGGCCAGGCTGTTGGTTGGCGTGCTCACCGCCCTGTTTTCATCGTCGATCAGTTTGCTTGTCATAGCAAAATGAAGTTATTGCGGGTACTTACGTCATAGAGGACCATAAGAACCTTGCCCTGTAGGTTGGCAGAGGCTGTCAGCGTTCGCGCTCCAGAGACAGAACCTCCCAGAGAAGCAGCGCGGAATGGACTGCTGCTGGGAGGACAAAAGACTCCTTTGGTAGAAAAGAGAGAAGTGGCAGGCCGCCGCAATTGACGAGACAAAGAACGGATAAATACCATTTTGAATTGAAGTTGAGTTAGACGGAAGAAAGGAGGATCGAATGATGGACCTAAAATTGAGGAGGAGAGTCAGCACTCTATTTAAAACGTCATTGTGATACTTTTTAGGCCTGGAGTTAATTCGGAGCACGAATGCCCTTGAGGTGATGGAAGCATGATGCTGAGCGGGGGGAAAGTCGGATAGCATGGAAGGCGGGGAACCCATAACCATGAAAGCACTTCAGGTAGACGAAGACCCAAGAGGGAAGAATGAGGAGAGAGACACGTATCAAGAGACTTACCGGATTCGGATCAAGCGAAAAATGAGCAGTTGATGAAGAGATGTATACAGAAAGGAAGAGCATTCAAAACTACAGGGACATGGCTCCAATATATAGACCTCTCTGGGTCATCTACCTGGTGAACAGACCGATGGAAACTGCCCCTCTCCAATTCTCAAGACACCAGCGCGACGATTATGCATAGTAGGACCACATTACCACATAGTAACCATCAAGGTATATGCGGCACATCCATTGAGGAGGAGCAGGACTCCACCGGCAAGTGGGCAGTTCCAGATCAGCCTTGGTCAGTCCAAAGGTAACATGGAAGACGGCCTATACCCCTCTACTACTAGTTTCGGCAGTCAAGGTACGAACGGATCGACGGATTCCAACGAAAATGGGTGGGATGATGGATAATGGATGGACGGAAGGATGGATTATTGGGTCTCTCCGCATGCGGGACAACATGAAACAGCGAGTGAGAGCTTCGAGTGGTTGGAGTTGGAGAGAGCTTTGACATTGGCGCTACTTCCTGTATCCTAGTACCTAGTAATGATTGCTTACTAGGATATGCATGTAATACTATAACTCAGTTATTCTAATTGACATATCGTTGTGCGACCAACGTATGGTGCTACATCCATGTGAGACTCGAAGATTATGGCAATGCGGGGTTCAGCGAAACATACAATGACACACACTACAAATTGCTTTAATATATTAACCCAGCAATTCTTACCCTGAATGTCTTGCATAACAGGAAAAGAAAAAGAGGACATTGGCCTTAGTGAGGGGTTGACACATCATCAGGGTTCAGCCTCAACTCCCTCAAGCAAGCCAAACATCTTAGGAAGGTGAGCATACGTAAGGTACCTTAGTCTCCAACATAGTAATGATAGTACCCCAAGCACGGCTTATTCTCGGCCTTAACGGTGAATCAAGCTGTTAGTACCGCAGGGGTACAGTCTACTCCATATCCTGTTACTGCAAGCGGATGCACTCGATATCCACACTCAAGCTGAGGGGATCAGGTATACCACGCTATTCCCAACCGAGAGAGCTGTGCAACCCCTCATAGTCATAACATCACCACCACTACCCCTCATGAGGAGAAACCCCTCATACCCCGCACCTCTTCAATTCATAGAGAGGTACTCCATAGAGAGGTACGAGTACTGTCCACATTAAGTGAAACCACCCGAGCCTGGCTCGAGAAATTGCCGCTCTAACAATGAAGAAATATCTTCATTTCGCAAAGTACCGTCGGAGTTGATGTCAGTTCTTCTGAATCTTGGCTTCAGTCAAGCTCGGCCCACAATCGGAGCTCCAGGTGCTGGTGCTCCGACCAAACACGGCAGTCAACGTCAACGCGACAAATGATGCATCATGCACGTATCTATAATACTACCGAACTTTTACCAAGTTTCATCCGAGCATTCGCATCCATGAATCAAGCAATGCGCATCATTGTTGAAATTCAGGATAGGATGACCGAGACCATCACCAGCCAGCTGAAGCTCCGCGATGAGGGGAATGCCGGACTCCGCCAGCTCAGCTCCCCCACTGCTCCTCACTCGACCGCGCAATCCGGCACAGTCAGACATACGCAAGTGCGGACTGCGGAACACGGACGCATGGGCAATTGCTTTGAGGTGCCGATCCCGTTATTGTCGCTGAATAAGAAACTGAAGTTGCGAAATCAGGAAGTTCGAAATTTCTTCCAGGAGATATTAGATTCTATGATGCGGCAACGGCATCGAGAGATGAATCTACTATACATCTAATGTACAATGTCTATACTACATAGCTACCCGGGTTTGCCCAGTTAGAAGACAATATTCACCAATTTGCCTCCTTTGACAACCACAACTCGTCTTCGCTTTTCCCAGTCGTTCTTCTCTCGCAACCAAACGCGGCCCTCGTCTGTCTCCAAAATTCGACTGATAATCCAGTCTTGTTCATCAGTGACCGCACCAGGACTGTCACTGGATTCCGCAGATGTGGTGGGGGACAGTCTTCGAGGAATAGCCACTGTGAAGCGCAGCTTGCCGTTGATCTGAACAGCTACGGGCTGGCCTCCGCGCGCGGACAGAACATCGGCCTGCTCGGACGTCAAAAGGGGAGAAGGCCACGCGCAGTCGAAGATGTCTGGTACATGTGCTCCATCCTCGTCTATGAGCGAATCGTGGAGAACCTCCCAACATTCAGAGGCCAAGGCGGGAGCCACAGGAGCGAGAAGCCGGACAAGTGAGGAGACACAAAGGTACAAAACCTGGGGAGACGTCGGAGTCGAGGAGGACAAGGTGTTGGTCAACTTGGTCAGGTCGGAGATGACTGTGTTCAGACCGTATGGGTTGTTTTCAATGCAGTTGGTCACAGATACGATAGTCTGGTGGGTGTGGAGAACGGCATCAGCGTCACTATCACCAAGACCGAGCAATAGGGTAGGAAGCGTGGAGATTGGGCCGGAAGATTCCTGCAGCTCAGCCTGTGGAACTGTAAATGATGCCGAAGCCAGGCTCTGCTTGGCATCCAGCACAAGCTTCCAGAGCCGACCAAACCAACGCTCAATGCCCACAATCTTCACGTCATCCCACTCCAGGACCTCGCTGACTGGTGCGGAGAAAAGAACATGTGCTCGAGTGGCATCAGCGCCATGCTGTAGCGCACAAGACGTGGGATCCACGCCGTTGTGTTTGCTCTTCGACATTTTTTCAAAAGACATGTTTGGGGCGACTTGGGTGCCCTTGATGAGCGGCTTGTTCGGATTGGAAAGATCAACTTCCGACGGGAGTAGGAATCGACCAGTGGACGGCTCAGTATACGTCTTTCCGTGGACCATACCCTGGGTCAGGACTGTCTTGAACGGTTCTGCAGGTCCCGAGACGTTCCCCGTTCGAGCAATCTCCGGAAACAATTCCGACTGGGAAAGGAATTTGTAGATAAATCGAGCATACAGCAGGTGCAGGATAGCGTGCTCGACGCCGCCAATGTAGATATCGACCGGTCGCGCGGCTGAAGGTGAAAATGGCTGATCCTTGTTGTGGGCGTCCAGAAAGCGGAGAAAGTACCAGGACGAGTCAACAAAGGTATCCATGGTGTCGGTGTCGCGCTTTGCAGGCCCGCTGCAACTTGGGCATTTTGTGTTGACCCAATCCTGCGATGACTCGAGCGGATTGCCTTTTTTCCCTTTGAGCCAGTCACCCTCAATCTTGGGTAGTCGGACGGGAAGCTGGTCCTCCGGCACAGGCACAGGGCCACAGCTGCCGCAGTGAATTATGGGGATGGGAGCTCCCCAGTAGCGCTGCCTACTGATAAGCCAGTCCCTGAGTCTCCACTGCTCAACGAAATCACCATGACCAACACCTTTAAGGTCGGTAACGATCTGCTTCTTGGCTTCACGGGAGTGAAGGCCCTGGTATTTCCAGCATCTCGAGGTCAGAATACCTTCTTGGGTAAATGCTTTCATGTCGTTTGGAGGCGAAATACTGTCTATGCTATCCTTATTTTGGTTAGACGAGTGCTCCGGTTCGATAACGACTGGAATTGATTCGGGGTTTGCGTTCTCCTTGAAGAAGGCCAAGTCTCTAGAGTCATGACCTGGAACTCCCATAACGGCTCCCTCACCATAGTCACTGAGGACATAAGGGGCCACGAAGATGGGCAATTTTCGAGCAATGTGAGGACTTTCCTTGTCTATGATGTGTAACGGGTTTGTTGCAGTCACACCCGACAGCTTGTAACCAACCTTGGAGTCAGGTGGAAGTGAAGCTGCTTCATCGAGGAATTTCCGCAAGGCTGCGTCCTCTTTTGCAGCCTCAAGGACAATCGGATGGTCCAAGGAGAGTGCGATGTATTCGACTCCGTACAAGGTATCTGGGCGCGTGGTGAAAACGTTGACATGGATACTTGTATCGCCGCTCCCATCAACAGCGACTGGGAATTTGATTTTTGCACCGTAGGACTTGCCCAGCCAGTTGCGCTGCATAGTCAATACGCGCTCAGGCCAGGCCCCGGTCAACGAGTCCAGGTCTTTGAGCAACATTTCCTTGAAATCCGTGATTCGGAAGAACCATTGCTTCAGCTTCAACTTCTCAACCTTTGCGCCGGAACGCCATGAGAAACCATTGGCATCGACCTGGGAAAAGTTAGTCTAGAAGAGTATCCATATAAAGAGTAGCACACACACCTGCTCGTTCGCAAGCACCGTCTTATCAACCGGATCGTAATTGACAACCGCTTCCGCCTGATAAGCAAGACCCTTCCGATACAACATCAGGAAAATCCGCTGGGTATGTTCGTAGAACTCAGGCTCGCACGTCGCCAGTTCCTAGAGCCCACGCCGGAGCCGGTCAACGAGTGTCAACTAGTCCAATTGAGACGTTATCCGACACATACCCGATCCCAGTCAAAAGACGTCGATATGCTGCGCAGCTGCTCCTTCATCTTCGCGATATTCAGCTTCGTCCATTCGGCCGGGTCAATCCCGCGTTCGATCGCCGCGTTCTCCGCCGGTAACCCGAACGCATCCCACCCCATCGGATGGAGAACCTCATGCCCTCGCATACGATAGAACCTCGCCAATACATCCGAGATTGTGTAGACCCGCAGATGGCCCATATGTAATGTCCCCGACGGGTAGGGAAACATGGAGAGGATGTACGACTTTGGTCTGTCACCGGGGGTTTCTCTGTCCGCGCTGCCGTTGCGCAAGGACCGCGTTCCCTCCGCTTGCCACTTCTCCTGCCATTTTTTATCGATCGCCGGCAGATCGAGTTTCCTGGATATTGGAGGCGCGGACGTCGTCGCAAGTCGGATGAAAGTGCTCAAGACCGGGCGGTGGGCGGCGCATCTCCATCGGCCTTGGATGGAGACGGTCGGGCTCAGTCGTAGTCGGGATATGGATTGCATGTTCGCTCTTTGACCATCGTAGGTGCAGGACAATCAATCATTCAGCCATTGAGGCAGATTGTAGCTGGCAATAGAGCTGATGTCGAAGCATGCCCAGAATCTAGTCCTCCGTACCTCTCGTTCTCCGACATGATTTTCGGCTCCGGTAGCTTCGCACCCAAACTGGCTTAGTGCCGAGCTAGCTGGTTTGGGACGGAATACATTGAGGCAATGAGCTTGGATTTGTTGATCAGTTGCATGAAACAAAGCCTATCTAGACTATATCCTCGATCCAGAGAATTCATTAACAGCATACGCCGAATGCATATTTCACAATCTGTCTAGCATGTATCAATCCACGTCTAGTGGTCTAACAGGTGCATCTATATCCTGGACACTCTATACTCGTAGGATATCTCCATTGCGATCAATCCCACCCCGGAAATGATCAAGTACCACTCTTCCACCCATTATAGTCTCATCCACAATACCCTGGACGTGCTTGGGTTCAACACGTCCATACCAAATACCCTTACCCGCCAGCGGATGAGGGGAGCCGCCTGCCTTCATCCCGGGAGGAATGTACACAATCACGTTCCCAGCATATTTGTGACCCCCGACATGACTTATTAGTCCAATATGGGCATGCTCAGAGCTGTCAGTGGGATTGCCGTCCCCTCCGGCGGATGAGAAACCCCGCGCACGCAAGATGTGACTGAACTCCTTTTCGAGGGCAGGTGCCATGACTCCGCATCGCGCATCACGACCACCATGACCGCATATCAATACAACAGGAGAGTACTGGAGGTCGATAGCATCTGGAAAATTGGACGCAAGTTCAGGCTTGCGAGTTAGTTCCGCCCGCTTAGATTCGGGGAGGGAATCTTGCATAGGGCTTAGCTGTTCCGGGAGAAGAAAGGCTTGGACGAACGTTGAGAGATCTGTCTGCGCATTTTGCTCCTCGGAGACATTCACCGAGATTGAAGGAATATATCTGAATCGGGGGAAGAGAAAGGCAGAGGCGGTAGAAGTGGAGGACGGAGGAAACGACGAGTTCGAAACCAAGACATTATTGAACGGCTACCGAATCGCATTGTGTCAGCGCTTGTAGAGCAGCCCCAAGCGTAGACTTACATTTGCATAGCGCCCACCACGGCCCATCAGCTTCTTCAAGCCTCTCACTAGCTCTCCCCAGCTTTGGTCCTGGCCATCATCCTCAATGCGACTTGTCCAATCTCTCTGGCCCGTGCAGATAACGACCTGCTGGGTGTATGCTGCCATTGTTCCGTTCAATGGCTGATCGAAGTCGATCGGGAGCCCTTCGGGCATAGCTGGCGTCGCAGGACATGAGCAGGTGGGCTCTGGACAATTCTGAGTCACAGGAAAAGGTGGTGGTATATTTAGAGGAGCGCGTAGAGGATTCGAGCGGGAAATGCTGGAAGAGAAGAACCGAGCTGGTGTGGTGGTCTTGCCGCGCCCACTTATGAGGAAGCGGCAATTCGTCAATCGTGGCTTCATGAAGTACGAGTGTTTAGTTATGCACGAGTGGTTATTTGCACAGGTACTTTCAGGACTCTCGCAGATAAATCGGTAGATAAATGACCTGATTATGAGATCTCCGAGGCGGACTCGGAGATAACGGAGTTTCCTCTGCACGGAAGTCAGTCCGACTGTTCGTTCTGTGGATTTCCCCAAATCAAATCAAAGACCATGGAGAGAACATTGAATATCCTTTCAATTCTTCTACCAACTTATAAATAGAAGCGTATTAGGTGCTCATGATTATCATTAAAAAACCATCATGCCGTCGTAACACGCTTCATACAAGGTTCATCTCAACATAGTTCAACAGATATCCACCGCTCGTGTTATCGTAATATGGTGGAGTGAGACAAAGCACTGACATCATATATGGGAGGAAATATGAAAACAGGAGAAATAAACAGCTCATAGGTCATATCCTGATATATGTCCTGATGGCCGAGAAGCGCCAAGAGACAGTAAGATCACTTGGACCGGCCTGTAAACGCAGCAAGCGCATTGGGCGAGTCAGTTAGCGGCCATAGGGCGTAATAGAAGCCAATGGCCCCTGATACAAGGAGTACATAGTACCCAACTGTCCAGCCCAGGCCCAGTTTACCATCAGCGACGTATGCGCTTTTGACATCGGAGTCTTCTTTGCCTTTAACCAAGGGCGGCCCGATGGGGACACCGGCCTCGACCCTTCCCCACAGTCGGGGAAGTCCGCACCAGTTGCAGAAGCTGTGGGCGAGAATGACCGCCAGCAAAGATCCTGTTCGAAGATACAGGAAGGTGGCATACCAACCAAAGATGGTAGTATAGCCAAACTGGAACACCGATCGGAACAATGCGGCAAAGATCGATGTATCCGGATGCGTCAAGCGGAACTCATAGAAATGGTGCACATGGGCGATCCCAAAATAAAGGGGCGCCACAAAAACAATGTGGCCCGGGGTGTCCCTGGCTAGAAGATGGAGAGGCACAATGGCGGACCGAAACATGATCTCCTCCGTAATGGGACCCTGCATCTTTTGTAAGCATAGTTGCGAGGGTTTCCCGTACTGGAGTTCTACTCACAGCGACGTAATTCCGCCATCCAATCCAACCATGGAGACTCTCGGAGATTTTGCTTCCTTTCAGCCAGTCTTTCCATTCTCCTTCAGCAATTCCACGCTCAAAAAGAGGTCCAGTAAATAGGATAGCTGTCAGAAGCAAGGCGCGACAGACGTCCCAGAGGTTGATAGGCCACCAACCCAGAAGCCTCACAGCCTCGAGGATTGAGGCATTGTTCTTAGCTATGATTAGCCATAGAACCGCAAGGGTGCCCACAGAACAAGACCAGGTCACCGCCCTGATTCTTGCTCGAATCACAGAGGGAGCATCTCGACTAAGCGTCTTAGATGGGCGCGTCGTTGGAGACAGATAGAATGGTGCCACGTAGAGTAAAGTTAGAAGCACCTGTAGTGGTAGTCAGTCGCACATTCTGTACGGACCATGAGATCCATGATTCATATGAACGCAGCGGAATGTCTTGAATAATGAACTTCCAGCCTTTGCTGTGTGCTCTGGTAATCTCCTCTCATACTGGATAGGAAAACATTGGAACATGCATGAGGAATGAAAGCGCTAGGACCAGAGATACATACCGAGAAGAAAGCGGCCGTGCGGATCGAAATGACGGGCTCGTCTAATGCGGGATAATTAGAAAGTAACGTGCAAATGCTGTAGAGGGGAGATTACCATGATTTTTAGTATAAAACGTTCGAAGACGCGCCAGAATTCCGACAGGAGCCATAACGCCTGAAGCAGTGGTAGCACTGTATCGGACTTTGCCTTCTCGGCAGTCCGCAAAAGCGTTGGAGAGATGCACGTGCGGGTAAACAAGCAGTAGGGAAAACGGCCGGCAACCAAAGAGTACACAGACTCGACCTCAGCGAAATAGGAACACGACACTGATTATAATGATGCTGTTGATGATGATTAGCCTGAGAATGTAGTTGCTTAAATGTAATGATTCATCAGGCCAACTTTACAGCAAGTCTAGATGTGAAGCATGAGAGCGAACTGTCCAACAAAGAAAAAGCAAGCAATGGCCAAGGCAGGGAGCTGTATGCCTGGATTCAAAGGCATCAACTATTGTCTGGCATCCACAATATAACCGAATCGGGACTGGATCTCTTTCCCGCTGTCCCGCTTCTAGATAGGCCTCGACAAGTCTACTTTCTGTACACGACTCTACGACATTGGTGCTCGTGAAATCTGATCATACACTTGGTCTTTTGTCCAGCTTCTGACGTCAAATGAAGTGTTCTGAATTTGGACGGCCGCAGTTACCAAGTCACTCGACTCCTCGAGACTCGAGACAGTCTCAAAAAGTGGTAACTCGAGGAAGCTAAATTGGTAACAGATCCACCGCTGAGTTGGCAGCCTTACTGCATGGGACTAAATTAGTCGCTTCGAGATTGGCATTTTGCCTTCTGAAACAGCACCCTTATTGGACTCTCACCGTCGCGAGAATGATCGAATTGCTGATTCCGCTGCCAATCAGAATTCCCGATTTTCGGTAGGACCTTGAATCGTCAGGGACGAGGGGAAATCAAAGCGCTTTACTCCGTAGTTCAACTACTAGCGGAGTACTGAAGCTATCAGCTACGGAGTAGCTCGACCCATAGTTCATTCCGAGGCTACCTGTCCAATCTCATCTCGAGTCCTCGAGGTTCGAGAACTGGAAAGTCAAGATCTCGACTCTATTGACTCCCCCTTGAGATCGGCCATAGCCGGGCAGTTTTACAACCAGAGGTCCACAATTAAGACATGGATATTGCCCTCGTGGAGGCTTAGACGTGACGATTGTCTCCCGAGTACAGGAAGTCACCGACTTACAGGTGCCTGCGTCTGCGGACCCTACTTAATCATGCTTTCTTAGAGCAAGTGGTACTCCGTACCTTGCATATATTTGCAGCCAAGACAAGGTAGTTCCCTGGAGGACTCTGGAAGCTGTTCGCTATCTGCTACGGAGGACAACTTGCAAATGCTCGAAGATTGCGAAACCTGCCAAATTGGCAATACCCGTCTGATGAATTAATGTTTGCAACGGCTCCCTTATCCGACCCCTATCGTCGCACTCATGGTCCGTGTCCGTCTTCGAGCACCGAATATAGTGATCATCACCGAGGGAAATGACTCTCAAATCGTCTAATTTCCAGCAAATGAAACAATTATTCGCACCTGTTCCCTGATAATTTTACCTATGAAGATTATTATTAGATCCCGATGATCCGTTACCACTCTCTTGGTATCTACAACCCGATTATCCTGAGATGAACTAGCCGCGAACCTCTTCGGTCTCCTGAGGAGATTTGTGCAGACCTCAGGATCCAGGCATTATTCATTGTCACCCCAAACACATTAGTATGGAAGTCTAGCTCCGCGTACTTTTCCACAGAGGACAATCATAACTATCTTTATCCAGAAAGACAAACGGTTTTACAAAGATCATCCCTGCTTCGTTTTCTTTTCATTTCCACCAACCAATTGGATGGTTTCAGAGCACTGCATTAAAGCGTGCAGCTGCATACCCCTGGCAGGAAAGGGCCAGAAGCAACAAGCGAAAGGTCAGTTTGTCTCTCTATGGTGCAAGCTTGGCTGCCACAGCCCCCTCTAGGGCCTCCACTGGTCCAAAAGGCTGCGGCTAAGGAGCCCACTAACGCCGGGCTTTTCACCGCCAGCGGAGCAACGAGATTCCATATAAATGACATTGCCCACTTAGCGCTGCTCGAGCCTTGCATGCTTTACTTATTCTGATGGGTTTTCCGTGTTTCAGGTTTCGGTTGATCGTTTGCCAGTCGTTGTGTTTTCTCTCGCTCTTTTAGAGACACTCGTTTCGGTGCTTCTAGGTCTCTCCCGTTCAAACGCTCTTTGCAACTTCAATTCTTCAACTTAGCTTTCACTCCACCGGTCTGGCTTGACTCCTTATTCCAACTGTTGGCGATAATCTTTTCTGTCGTCACAAATACGCTCATTTCGTTGTCTTGCCATTGAATTGGACTTATATTCTGCATCTGGTTTCGGTTGTATCGAAGCATTCCTTATTGCATCACAGGGCTATAGACCACAACAAACAACAATAATAACAACAACAAAGCAGCGATAATAACAGCAATCGAGCATACCTCTCTTGCTTTACCAATTGTCACTCATCAAACCGACAAAGCAACCGGCCGAACCCGATCAGTATCGAGTACTACAAAATTTTCTGTTCTTTTTGATCTCAACTTTCCCTCGGCCAACGGCTTGATCGGCTTAATTACCTTCTGTTCTCCACACTCATTCGCTATCGTTACCTCTTAGAGAGGTACTTTGACTAATTAATTAATGGTCCGCCGGTGCTTGCTGATAATATGAAATAATCACCTCCAACAACATGCGCTCAACTGGACCCTCAACAAATCGTTCTCCTCGACGGAGAGCTCTCCATGAGCGCAGTGCATCGCAAACGAATGAGACGTCTCCGGCACCGTCCTTGCGGATCGTCGACAAAGACCGCGAACAGGAAGCGCACGATGTTTACTCGGCCACCCCGTTTCCGACCAAACCGGAGCACATCCTGTTACCACGACCTGGCAAAGGACAGGAATATGTTCAGTACCCGGAGTTTCACGCTGGCGAGGCGCCTGATCAGTCGACCGCTACATTGTCGTCAAGCGCCAGCAGAGCTGCCGATAGTAGTTTGCGCGAGTCTGTCGGTGATCCGTGGGATATATCGTCCACAATTGATCCCGGAAACACCCCCTCACAGATGTGGGAAGATGACCCTAGATCCAGCAATTCTTCTCTTCCTGAGCCAATTCTTCCGGAGGAGAAATCGGCCTATAATAGGTCCGTGGAGGGTTCAGATGCAG